>MU225281.1:3301907-3374387 GCA_018584345.1 Thuja plicata | reverse complement strand
AGTTAATTTTATTGGGATATGTAATGTTAATTAAAGATTGATCCATGTCATTTAATGTATGGGTAACCGTAATTAATGCATGGTTTCAAGATTTAATTAGAGACTACTTTGGAGAAGTAAATGAATGCAAAGATAGGATGATCTGTTGGATCTTACCTAACCTAAGATCTATGATCTTGTTTAAGTGGCAAAAGATTTATCTAACCTAGAACAAAGAGGTATATGATAACCTCAAGGGGTTATTCATTGAGTATGAAAAAGTGTGTTGCTGAATGAAAAGTGAATGCAAAAGAGTTGCATAGTTGATTTACTGTTTAGCTTAATCTAGCAGAGAAGGCTAAATATAGAAGCATAGAGTTGCATGTGTGATTGCTTGACGGATTTCCAAGAAGATCAGAAGGTTGAAATGACAATGCAGGCTATCCAATAAGTTAACATCAGAACTATAATTGGATCTGAATTTCCAAAGTAAGTTATATGTACCAGATCACAACTGTTGATTACTTTCTAACCATTGTATTAGTTAAATCCTTTAACAAGGTTGACTTAACAGTCATTTGTATAAATCCTCTAACAAGGTGACATTCAGGTGGAATGTTCTAAGTCCTCTAACAAGGCCACTCCTGACAGGGTGATTAAATCCTTTAACCAGGTTACAACTAGCAGTGTGTTATTGTAACCTTTAACAGGGTTAGTTCCTCACAAGGCATCACTTCAAAAGAGTGAATACTTGGTAGCATGTTACTGGTGGTTTTTCCCATATTGGGTTTCCACATTAAATAATTGTGTCAACTTGTGTAAATGCTTATGGTTTACTTTACTATTATGTTTTTGCAAGTTAATTTCAATTGACAGTAAATTGCATGATTAAAGTTGTTGACTTATGCTACTGCTACCAAGTAGATCTGAAGTACAAAAAGTTTTATTTTTCTACATCTAGATCTGAGGATAACTGATTCATCCCTCCCCTCTTAGTTATTATAAATTCAATCTAACAAACACATCAGGACAAAGATAAGCTATTTTAAAAAGACAAGGACAACACCCCTAAAAATAGGTAATTGACATGTCCAAGATAAGAATCTCAAGCAAGGTTTCCTCAAGAAGAGAAATATATAGGATTGATAAAGTTGAATCAAGGGTTGAAGTTTGATAGGTACTTCCCCATCGTGATCAAAATCAAAATGAGATAGAGGAGAAAAAACAAATTGATAAATTTGATCAAATCAAACTAAAGATAAGGTTATTGATGTAAGATGAAAGATATAAGGATCACAGAACCAAGGTAGATCATCAAGAATGAAAGATTATGCCCCAAGGTTGAATTAGAAGAAAAGAAGTGGGGTGAAAGCAAATGGAAGATAAAAGTTTAGAAGAGGTGGAAAGAAATGGAGAGAAGAAAGAGAATTTGCCTTAGGAAAGAGAATGCCCCAAAATCAATCAACTATTTAAGATGGAAAATTTTGATTGAGATCACGAAAGAAGATAAGGAAATGAAGATCAAAACATGACCACAGTTGATTAAAAGTCCAAAAGAAAGATGAAGGAAACCCTCTCAAATTCATAATGTAGCCTAAAATACAAATTAACATGAAGTCTAATAGAGCAAGCTACATGAAAATGCAAAGGTGTACTTGCAATCAAGCAACTGTAACATAGCACTTTGTGTTCATCATTCATTAGAAAATGTTAAGGAACTTATTTTCATCATTGGGAAATTATTAACAGACATCAGAAAATCACACAATAATCACTAGTCACAAGCGCAACTATGAATATATGAATGTGATTTATATCGAAGTGGAATGTGGAAATATTCTAACATAAGCATCAAAGACATAAAGGTCAAGATGACTTTGATGTTAGCTTACCCAATTTAATATAACAAAACCACACTCGCATCAAGGCATAGATGCCAGGATGACTAGAAGAATGGTTGTGCAAAAATAGTGAAGGATGATGCCTCAAATCTCCTAAGTGTGTCAAGGGAACAAAAAGAGATGCTCACGAGTTTCAAGAAAACACCCACAAGTAGAAAGCAACTAAAAACATGCCCCATGCCCCAAGTCCTCTAGCTATGCATCCCTGAGAGACTTATTAGACAAGGACACTCAACAAAAATCAATAATAGTTAGCAGACAAAGAAAAGATCATGACATAGCTCAATCATTAAGTTTTGTGTTTAAAAAATTAAGTGTGTTAACTGATACTAAGTTCTGAGGATAAGGAACGAATGCTTGCAAGTAGGTAAGATCACAAGACAAAACTAGGTAAGACCAAACCAATAAGTGTTGAAAAACACTCAATGTTAGGGGATGTATTGAAAAATACAGTTGGGGTGGTGTTGAAAAACACCGTTTGTGAGGTGTCCTAAAGACTAACGCATCCAAGAGACCGAAGCTAACACAGTTATGCCCCTAGACAAAGACAGAGACCAATTCTAGACCAAGGAAAAAAGGACAAGGCATGATGGAGAAAGGCTAAGTGTCAAGGACATGCACTAAGAAACAGGGGTGCAAAGGCCTCAAGTAGCGTAGCGCCTGTTTCCAAGTTTTCACCAAGGCACTTTTTCTATTTTTTTGAATTTTTGATTTTTTTGTATTTTTGGAATATATAATTTTTTTGGAGATACATCAAAGTGCCTATTGCTAAGTTTTTAATAAGATGATCATTTTTTCAGGACATTTTCTAATTTTTAGAATTTTTGACAATATATCATTTTTTTTTGGATTTTTTCAGGATCAATAAGTATGTACAAAGGGTGCCCCCAGACAGAATGGGCATCATGGATAGAAATTCTTTAAGTGCAAGACATTGATAGGACCAAGGAGCTTCTCTCCCTCTGTTGTAGATAGTAAATAAACACCTAACCCAAAAGTTGTTGTAATGATGTAAGTTCCAATCCAATTAGGTTCAAATTTACCCTTTTGATATCTATGTTGTTGATTTTTGGGATTTTCACATAGGAAAAGATCTCCCATTTGAAATTCTCTAGGGAAAACCTTTTTTTTGAAGGCTTTGGACATTTTTTTTTGATAAACCCTCATGTGGTCAAATGATGCTTGACGTTTCTCATCTAGAAGTTTCAACTCTTGAAGTCCCATGGCGCGGTAGTCTTCATCTGCAACTAGACCTTTGAGGGAAACTCTAAGTGAAGTAATCTCAACCTCCAAAGGTAACACTACTTCAATTCCATATGCAAGGGAAAAAGGTGTAGCCCCAATAGGAGTGTGAATACTCATTCTATAGGCCCACAAAGCCAGATTTATCTATACGTGCCAATCTCTACCATTCTTACAGACTATTCTATGTAAGATTTTAAAAATGGTTTTGTTTGATGCCTCTACTTGACCATTTCCTTGCAGGAAGTAAATGGAGGACCAATGTTGTTTAATCTTGAATTTCTTGAAGAGTTGTTTAAGGTCCTTATTTTTGAAGTGGCCTCTGTTGTCAATGATAATCTTAGAAGGCACTCCATATCAAAAAATGATATGGTTCAGAATAAATAGAGAGACTATCTTGCCTGAGGCAATAGAAAGTGGGACAACTTCTACCCATTTAGTGAAGTAATCAATAGCAGTGATAATAAACTTGTGTCCACCTGATGAGTTGGGATGAATTTTCCCAACAAGATCAAAGGCCTAGTGATGAAATGGCCAATGAGATATAGAAGGAATGAGCTCCCTGCTTGGAGCATGTATCATATTACCATGTTTTTGACACTTTTCACATGACTTTGCAAAAGCTACTACACTAATTTTCATATTAGGCCAATCATACCCTTCCCTAAGCAACCTTCAAGCCATGGAAAGACCATTGGAATGTCCCCCATAGATGCCCTCATGGATTTCAACTAACACTTGGTCAGATTCTTCCTTTTCTAAGAATCTAAGAAGTGTTCCATCTAGACCCCTCCTATACAAATCACCAGAGATAAGGGAATGGTGAGAGGTGTTTTGGGTAAGGTTTCTATGTTTAGATCGGTTAAAGGTTTTAGGTATAATTCTATCATGAAGGTATGAGTAAATGGCACCATAACGGGATGAATCACAACTAACAAGGGTACAAATGAAATGGATTTATTGGGAGTCGTAGATAGGGTGATGTATCTCTTCCACCAGGAATTCAAATCTAGATTCATGTTTCTCTGAGTGAAGAAGTGAAGCAAGTGTAGCCATAGCGTCAACTACTTTGTTTTCCGCTCTCAGGATTTTCTAAAACATGACAAATGTGAAGTATCATTTCAAGGAATCAACCATTTGCTTGCAAGGTACCACTTTCTCATGTTTTGTTTGATATTCATCATTAACTTGGTTGATTATCAGCTATGAATCCCGATAGATGTGTAACTCTTTAATTCTCCATTCTATAGCCATCTTAAGTCCATTTGTTAAAGCTTCATACTCAGCAATGAAGTTGATCTTGTTTTTCTGTAAGAACTTAGTGTAGGATTCTTTTTCTTGTGGTGACAAAAATTCAGCCAAGTGTACTATTTGTGGAGCCTCATCTGTACCCAAATTGACTACTTGTGTTGGTTCAATAAGGACTGAAGATATATCTTGAAAGTAGCTAGGGAGACAATCAAGTACCTCATCCTTAGGCACCTCAGAGAGGTTACCTCATCCTTAGGCACCTCAGAGAGGTTTTCAACCTTGGATACGTCATTTATTTTTACTTTTTTTGGTTCTGACACCGCCACACAGTGGTTTTCACCATCATGACTCCTATTCTTTTGATCTTCTTTTCTTTTTATTTTGTGACTAAGGTACTTGATGTCTGGCTCTGTCATGTTGGTAGCTGACTTACTGGTGGAAGAGACTATGGGTTCAATGACATTTAGGTAATAGGCTATCTCATAATCATTTTGAAATGTTAAGAGCTTAGGTTCTCTATAGTGTTGGGACCAATCAATGAGGTCCAAATGAATAAGAGGCAAGTCAAGGACTGGTTCAAGGTTATAAATGTGAATGATATTATCGCTAGTGACCGAAGGTTTAGAGTCTGTCAAGTATCCTTCTAAGATGCCCAAATCAGGATTCATCCTAACAAGAAAAGAATCATCCACTAAGGCAACATGTGGGTTCAAATCCTATAATCCTACATGTGACTCGTTGGCTACCTCGAGTTGAGAACTATAAGTGTGGATAACATCAATATCCATATCAACTGTAGAAGGCTTTGAGAAGGAGTCCCATTCATACTCATATGAAATTTTGTCTAAACTGTGATTAGGATGTTTACACCATGAAGGTTTGGGACCTCTTGATGTGGAAGTTCTAGTGCCATCAAGAGTAACACCTTCTCTACCCATTAAATGAACAAGATTCTTTCATTGATGTTCTCTGAAAGGATTTTCTACATCTGATTCATCTTGTTCTAAAGTTGCAACTGATGCATGAGTGACCAGAATATCTAAATATCCCTAGAGGATATTAGTGGAAGGGACCCAATATTCACACATGTCCTATTGATTTGTCAAATTAGGTATGTATTTTGGTTCATCTTCACTATCCGACTTATTAAGGATAGGAGTAGTGTGCTTGTTCTGATTCATGAATCCTAGGTGAACCATCTTCTTAGACTTGCATCCAAAAAGAGCATGATCAAGAGGTTCAGTCCTAGCATCCAATCTATGATTAAGAGGGCCATGTCTGGGATAGCCCATCTGTTTGACAAAATTATACCCTCTTCCATAAGCCTTAGGAGAGGGAGAAAAGTTCTCATTGTGCATGTATTTCCCTTCTCTATAAATCCAGTCTCTAACAAATGTCTCTTCTTTCTCATCTTGAATAGGCATTGAGGACTCTACAAACATGCCAAATAAAGTCATCGTTGAAGAGGAAGGTCTCTTTTCTTGTGAAGGCTTTCCATAAGACCTAGGAAAAACTAGCAGTGTTGTGAGGGAGTTAGGTTGATACCCCCCATGCCAAGATCTACTAACTTGAGATTGTCTTTACATTCAACTAAGGTTGCATAAAATTCTTCTTCTTTTGTATTGAGGGGAACATGAGCTCCTATTGAAATTAAGTTAACAAATAAAGTGTTATCCCTAGGTATACAAATCTCTATTCCATTACAAGAAAAATTAACACACTCATGATAGTTAGATTACACTTCTTGCATATCATGAATCCATGGTCTACCGATCAAGATATTATACACAAGGGGGATAGCATCAACTATTTGAAATAAAATATCTTTTTCAACAGGGCCAATCTTAACAGGGAGGATGGCCAACCCCTTGGAACTTATTTTTGCCTCATCATAGGCTTTGATGGTGATCCTTTTCCTGGTATCTATGAATTTTTCAAAATAACCCAACTCTTTCAAAAGACCAAAGGAACAAATATTAATCGCAGCACCCCCATCTATCAACACATGCCTAACATGGGTTTCATGGATCATGACCTCATTATGAAGGGAAAGATTGTGTGGCTGGCTCAAAGCTTTATCATCATCCTATGAAAAAGTAAGGTAATGAGGGTTAGCAATATGATTAACCATGTTCTAGAATTGATCAACATCTAAGTTGTTGGGGATGTTTGTCATGTGCAAAGCATCCTCAAGGAATTTCTTGTGTCTCAGGGACAAATCTAAGAGCTCAAAGATCAAAATCTGAGCTGGGGTTCTTTGCAACTAATTGACAAGGTTATAACTCAACTTAGGATTGACATTTGGTTTTAAGGTGACATTCTTGGATGCCACTTTCTTAGGTTTATTGGGTTGACTTGAATTGGTTCCTCTAATGACAATGTGACCTTGATTTCATGTGACAACATTGAGAGTTTGTGATGATTCTCTAGAGTTAGGACCCCTTAACACCATGATGGGTTCTTCATCAAAGAGGGGAGGAGAGTCCATGTATAGATCATAACCATAGGGATCTTTATCCCTCATCATGTTGAAATTTTGTTCTACAACTTCAAGCATGTTGATAACATTCTCTGTATCTATGTAGGTGTAATTGATCTCAGCCTTTCCATTCTTAGCTTTAGAGTTTTCCCCCTTTTCATACTTGGGAAACTATTCTTTGAAAGCCTTATGATCGGCGTTGGTGTTCAATCCATCTACCTTAAGTTTTCCATTCTCAATGAGATCTTGAATAATATGCTTGAGTTTCTATTAGTTTTCAATGTCATGTCCAATACCATTGTGAAACTTGCAAAAGGCCTTCTCATCCCACCAATGTAGCTTAACATCAGGTATATAATGCTTCGTGGGATCTTGAGGATGTGCAAGGTTGTTGGCGATAAGTGTTTTCAAGACATCCCCATATGATTCACCAAGTTTTGAAAATTGACGTCTCTCTTTCTTAGGCCTATCTTGGTATCTTGGCTTGTTCTCTTGTTGATTCTATGCATTGAGTTTCATTTCTTGAACAACACTAGACAAGTGGAGCACAGTTTGATCTTTGGGTTGGGAGGAGTCCATAAATCCATCATTGACCACTTGTTTGTTCCTATTCCAATGTGAGTTCTTCCCTTTATCCTTGTTAGGGTTGTTGTTATTTTGACCATTTTGGTTGTTGTTGCTTCCATGTTTGGTCAAAATTCCTTGTTCTTTTAAAACATCCTCAATCCTACATGTGGTTTCAACCATGGTGTCAAAGGAATAAAAAAAATCTTCCTAACTTCATACCACATTTTGGGAACCAAGTTGCTAACAAGGAAGTCAATCTTTTCATTTTCAAGAATGGTCCTAGGGTAGCAAGAGCATTGTCATCTCCACCTTTGCAAGAAAGTAAAAAAGGATTCCCCTTGATTTTTCTTTAAGTTGCATAAGTCCAACATGGTGATAGATCTTGAAATATTGTATGCAAAGTGTTGAACGAATCTATGGATGAGCTCTTTGAAATTCTTAACGGGGGGAGTTATTTTGGTGAACCATTCCATCACTTGACCCTTAACACTCCTTGGGAACAATCTCCTGAGGTATGAGTCATCTTGATGGAACTCAAAACTTGTGGTGTAAAACTGGCACACGTGATCATGTGGATCTCCATTCCCATCATATTTGTCATATTGAGGGATCTCAATATTTCTAGGAAAGTCTTTCATGTTAACACTTTTTTCAAAAGGATTAGGACAAATTGAATCCTGTGAGAATTAATTATTGGGTGCTAACATCTTTTCCATCATGCTCTTAAGTTGTTTGATCTCCTCTTCTTGAGATGGACCTTGCTTCTTAATCTTCTTGTCCACATCAAAGTTGTAGGGGACTCTAGCACCCTTGTTGATTAAACTCTCTAGGAAATTATCTTTGTTTTGCTCTAAATATCTCTCCACATATTGTTGGAAGAGTGGTTCTTGTTACATTTTCATGAAGTCTTGGGAGCTAAGGTCAAAAATCAAGCTACTACCCCATATTGTGAACCATGGTGAGCGCGTTGTGAAGGTTATCTTGAGTTCCTAGGAGGTGTTAGTCTCCTATAATGATCATGTCTTGAAGCCCTTCTTCCTCAAGGGATAGTATATCGTGATAGTGTTCTCGAATGTCTTCCACTTCATGTAGTCTTAGGAGGGGTGGATGGAGGAGAGTTGTTTCCACCACCAACACACATGTTGTTGAATTGATCATTAAGTTGTTGAGACAAGCGTCTATCTTACTCCTCCCGGAAGGCTTTCCTTTCTTCCTCCAACAAAGTTTTCCTCTCCAACTCTAGGAGTGCAAATTTCTCTTCCTTTGCAGCTTGTTCATCTAGGAAGGCTTTCTTTTCAGGCTCAATTTTCTTAAGTCTTTCACTCGTGTATCTTGAAGATGTTTTGAGTGGTAAATTTGGTCTTGAATGTTGAAGCAAATTATAGCTATATGCTACATTTACGCGAGTGTCATAAGGTTCATCATCTTGGTTTTCATGTTGTGATTGTTCATCTTGATAGGCTTGCCTCTTACCTCTCTTAGCCCTTTGGTGTGCATCCAGATATCTAGTTGAGATGAGGGGTGAGACTGGTCAAATTTTGTGAGAGGAACTGCCAAATGAAATGGTATCTCTATGTCTTTCAAATATGTCATCAAGGCATTTTTCCATTTCTCCTCTCTCTCGTCGAGTCATTATGTAACTCATATCCATATCTGAGTGATAATATGCTAAGGGTGTACTCAACTCACTAAGGTTACTCTTGGAATCAAACCAAATTTTTGAGTTGTTCCTGGGTGATTGATCAAATATGGGTTCTTTTCCCTTACATTTTTGGGAAGTTTGAACTAAGGGTAATTGGTTGAAGACTACTTGAGGTCATTTTCCTTGATCTACTTGATATATTGTTGTAACTGGCATGAAAGAAAAGGTACTAGGTGATAGTATGACCCTAAGAAATGTTGGTACCAAAATAGGATAGTAAAGTCATTCACTTGTCCAAAAGAGAGGTGATATGATAGAATTTTTGCAAGAGGCATAAATCAACACTGCCACAGAGGTGCCCACTGAACAGTGAATACCCTAACACATATGGATTAGGAGGATGATTTACCCAAGTTATATTTATTGAATTTGAATTTGTATGAAAGTGAATGGACAAGAGATTACCAAAACTCTCCAAGTGTGTTACCAAAGGATCTAAATGTTTGTCTTCTCAACAAGGACGATTTCTAGCTCACCAACTCCAAACAAGGTCACTTGTGAAATCAAACATTACTAGTTCAAGAGGTCAAAGTAAGAATCTAAAGTGTAAACAAGATTCTAACAATGGGGTAAGTAATCTAATCTGATCTACATCAACCAAGGAAGACTAAAAATGACTAGATAGAAAATTGAGCAAGTTGACAGTTTGGCACTTAAGAATGCAAGTTTGTTGATTGTTTTGATGTTTTCTTGATGTTTGGTGTATATTTTAATGTTTCACTCACACAAGACACATCAAGAATATTGTTTATTGTAAAATAAATAGTCACATCACAACCTAGGTAAGCCAGGGCAATATCTATTGAATTCCCACTTGAACCAAATCTCAGCCATGCTTACTAATAGCAGGAAACTTAGAAGATTGGAGGCACGGGCTCCTCCTTACTTGTGCACTCACTTCTCAGGCACACCAAGATTCGAATCCCAAGAGAATTACTTCCCAAAGGACTATTGTCTCTACTAAGAGCCTTGAAAATGTGGGATGTCTTAGTCGGTCTCTGACCTTCTGTGCCAATAGATAGAGGGTTTTTGGTGACTAAAACAAAGTTTGTAGTCAAGGCATTCGTTCAGGTGGTTTTGATCAAGTCATTTTCCCAATTAAGGGGGCTCTCCCAATCCTATAAAGCAAAGTTTTCACCTTAACAATGTAGGGACTTTAACGCACCACTAGGGTAGTAGAGGAGATTTTGGTTGCCACAACGAATTCACACCTATCCACTATGAGACTAATCACAATGGAATTTTTTATATACCGGTTTGGAAGGGCTTGGCTTTAGCCTGTTACCAATTGGGTAATCCACTCTCACTTGCTCTAGTGAAACACTTGGGAGGTAGCCATGCTAAAATAATTATATGAGTTTCTCTTACACCCAAGATCCACAAGGGCAAGGGGAGAGGATACATTCATATAATTTTTAGGATTACAATCTAAAAGACACTTCAAACACATAAGAAAATGACAATAATGATTCTGGATTTTGGATCATCCCACAAGGGTGAGAGCATAGTTTCCTAACATCATTGTCTTTCGTAAAATACCAAAATAGAAGTTCATTTTAGAATTCTTGCATGTGGGTTCCTATTGTAATAAAACAAAATGAAATGAAAGCACAAAGTTTAGCATGCTATCAATTAAGACAACTTTCAAGACAATTCGTTAGTATTCGGTGTTTTTAGTCTTCTTTTTAAACGTCCTGCAAACTACTGTTAGGCTGTAATCAACAAGATAAGTTAGAGAACAACAAAGCCCAAAACTTGTTAGCATTAGAAAAATTAGAAAATCATAAATCTAATTGCATATTTAGAAAGTAGATAAAAAATCATACACTTTCAAAAACAATTGCACTAAAAAATGTTACTGTATGAACCTGTACAAGGCTTTTGAAGCTATAAAACTGAGGATTAGATAGGTATAGTGATCAAAACCTACAATTTCTGATAAATCTATGCCTTAAATCTAGAAACTAAGAACAACCTAGAAATCTTCAGACAATTCTACCAAAATCAAAAAAACATTTCATTCAATTTGGACCTAATATGAGCAAGATATGATCGTTTGAAGTTAGACTTTAAAACCAAAAAGCTCAATGGTGAACGCTAAGACTTTTCAATCTCTGCTGACATCAGCAAATTGTGACATTGAAATTGATGGGCTGGGGGCCGTCACAGAAGACCCATATTTTGACGATCATATGGACATCAAATTTAACATAGTTAAAAAAAATTTAATTTTTGATTTTTGATTTTTTTTCAAATTTTTTTATATTTTTGTTTTAAAATCTGCCTCGGGCTGCATGCAAAGATGATCTGAAATCTGCGTCGATTTCCATGCAAGCTTTTTTCGGCAAAAATATTTGCCACAGATTTGACTTTCATTAAATATAGGCAAGTTTATAGTCATTTTCAACTGAAATGACGATCCAAACGCGATGGTGGGGTGGAATTTGGCTAAAAATGAGAGATTTAAAGACATTGAGAGAATAATAGATAGAAGATAGAAGGAAATTTTGAATGTGATGACATAAATGGATGTTCTGCCCCATGGTGGGCACCAAAAATGTGTGCTAAAAAGTAGTCACACTTCTATGAGTCATTATATTCAAGATTTCTCAAGAATGAGGTCTCAAAAGGTGACTCATAGCTCCCTATTCATGGAGTGCAAGGGTTTTTAATGGAGGCCCTCAGTTTAGACCTAGTTATACCCATGCAAGAACACCATGAAATAAGAGATTCAAAAAGGAAGAGAAAGAATGCTAGCCTCCATGATCATCAAATATGTATTGCAAATGAAAATGAAAACTACTCTATATGATAACAATGCATGAAGCAAATTAATCTATATGATAGCAATATATGAAAGGAAATATGCAAACTAATCTGTATGATAACAATGCATGAAAGGAAATATGCAAACTAATCTATGAAGGACATATGCATCTAAATTAACATGAATCTACTCTAAATGGATTGTCATTGATGCATGAGAGAAGAAGACAAGAAGAAGAGAAGTTGCATAGTTCAAGCTCAAATGCTCAAACTCTCCTACAAAGTTTCTCTCCAAACCTGCAGCATAACAATAACATAAAAATCCTATATCTTATCTCTAAATGAGAAGGAGATGGCTCCTTATAAAGGAAAGTGTGGAGAGGAATGCATCCTCAAGAGAAATGTGGGATAAATCCCAAAAAAGGCAAGAGGAAAAAGCCCACCACTTAAGAATATGTGTGGAAAAAAAGGAGTTTTATTTATTTTTTATTTGATTTATTTCCTTTTTTCATCAAAAAGAGAGCTTTAAGTGGGTATTTTATTTATTTAATTAGAAGAGGGATTTTTCTTTTAATTAAATATGATTATTTTATTTAATTAAAAGAGATATTTTAATTAAATAAGATAAGATTATTTAATTAAAAGAGATATTTTCTTTTAATTAAATAAGATTATTTTATTTAATAAAAAGGGATTTTCTTTTAATTAAATAAGATCATTTTATTTAATTAAAAGGGGTGTTTTCTTTTAATTAAATGAGATTATAGATAAAATGATCAAACCTTAGGAAATATTGAAATAATTGAATTAATTACGATTTGATCAAGGAAATTGATTTGAATTAAAAATGTTGCAAAGCATTGATTCAGGAATTTGATAAATTGATTCTATCATTTGATAAGTTAAAGAATGGGGGTCCATAGTCTAGGTGACCATTTTAGGGTGCATACACCTGATTCACACCCCCCCTCTTAGTCATTGGGCACATCATATAATTCCAATAATTGGTATCAGAGTAGTGGTTCTCTTATCAGAAGTTTAACAACTTGAGAGAAAATCAGAGGATATGGAAACATACATACTGGAGAAATCCATTGAGAATGAAAAGATAGATCTTAAAGTGGCCATGGATCAGATCATAAAACTTAAGGGACAACTCTCTCTTTCCCTAAAGAGAAGAAAAGAATTAGCAGTGCAGATGAATGACAAGAGCTATATAGAAGAAAGAATTGAAGAACTTTGCAAAGATAGAAGGTCAGAAGAAGTTGATGCAACTATTGAAGAATTTGTTGCAAAGAATCTCAATTTACATGAAGAAGTCATAAAGTTGAAAAGAGAATAGGAAGTTCACTCAATCAGATTGTGTGAAGTCATGGAACTAAAGAAAAAAGCAGAAGATGATAGAAATATAGCACAAGAAGATAAAACACTGCTGAGTACAAGATTAGAAGAAAAAGAAAATGAAATCCAACACTTATCACTTCAGCAAGCTGATTTGGTAAGTCAACTCAACAATGTAACACAAGAAGTTGTCAACCTAAGGATAAAAAATGAAAGACTGCAGAATGATCTCAATACTGAAAAGAAAACAAATGATAGTATGGTGAATTCACAAACTAGCATGGATCAAGAAACAAAACTAAGAAATCATGGGCATACTAGATTAGGATATACTGAACAAGGTGAATCCTCACAACAAGGAGCTCAAAGGAACAACAAACCTAAATGCAATCACTATGGTAAGACAGGGCATACATCAAATAAATGTTGGAGCAATGGAAAGTCAAAATTTAATGGTAAATGCTACAGTTACAACAAACATGGAAATAGAGCAAGTGAATGCAAAGAGAAACCTAAGTTTGAAGGAAAATGCTACAAATGTAACAAAATAGGTCATAAATCTTCCGAGTGGAGAACTAAGAATCGAAATCCTGCTGAACAATTAGCCAAGGAAATTAAAGTTGGGATTACAACACTTGGTACAAATGTTTTCACTATGGTGAATATGGACACATTGGTGCAAATTGTGTGAAGACTTGCTTCAAAAAAAGAGATCCTACTAAGAGATTTTATGTGTGTAAACAACTTGGTCATCTAAGCAAGAACTGTATGATCAAAGAAAAGGTTGATACTAGCTTTGATAATGGTAAACCCAAGGTCTTGAAAATCAGAGCTCAGATGAGCAAACAATGGGTAAGGAAATCCTCAGACAATTCATATCAAAGCAATGAAGGATATAATAACAACCTAAATAGTGAGATGGGTGGATCCATCATTAAAAAATAAGAAAGTAAGGAGATGACTGGAACTGTGCAATGACAAGCCATCCTACATCAGTTCCAATTAATCAATATAATCCATATCTGCATATTGATGCATGATGACATATTATAGTTCAACCCAAGTTAGAATGTTAGTTACACCCAAGTCACTCTAGCTCACTCGAGCTGAGTCGGGTAGTGTTGATAACTGGAAAGTTAGTTTCACCCAAGCTTCTGAGTGAATCTTGGAGAAAAACCTGAGTTACCTCAGCTACTATGTATGGAGAATTTAAGGAAATACTCTAACGGTTGAAAAAATCCTATATATGAAGGATTGTGAAGAGTATTGTTTACAATGCTTTCAGTTTACAAGCCAATTTAGAGCTTTAACAATTTAGTGCAAATTTGTGATTGAGAGTGGAGTTTGATTATTTTTCTTGAGAAATATGGCATCCACTTCTAGCAGCAAGGTCAATAAAGGTTCGGAGATGCTAGTAAGGAATACAATTTGTGATCCTCCACTATTCAAGCTTCATCCGATAGTTGTAGAGGAAATATACCCAATGGGAGCTCATTCCCTAATCCCTCCAAGTGTGTTACTGGTCAATGACATTCGCAGCTTCTATCAATGCAACATACAGGAGCTTGCAACTGGTGAGATGAATCAAACATATGAGAAGTTATGTATAGATGGGAAACTGAAGCCCAATCATAAACACCTTGAAACCAAGGGTTTGACACATATCATGCATATGGTGAGGGAATTCTAGACAAAGTGGATGACATATGTTCTTAGTCATGTTCACAACACGCAACTATGGTTGGATCATCCTGCGAAGATCACTAAGTAGATAATTCATTGTGTTACCGAGTTCCCTATGCTAGACAAGCCAAAAGCTACCAAAATACTAAACAGGGATGAACTAGTAGAGTTAACTCTTGCTGAGTGGGATGACATAGGCATGAGAATCAATGGAGTAACAGACATGGAAATGAAATTTTGCATTCATGTGATAGCACACAAGATATACAACTCAAGTAGACCCAACAGTGTTGCATGCAAAGCTATTGACATAGCCTACAAAGTTGTCAAGAAAAATCTGGTATTTGACCTAGCAGAATTGCAATTAAGTCAGTTGAGAAAGAAAATGGAGAGAGCCTGAGTATCAAAAACTAATTCATGTAAGTTTGGTTCTCTTCTAATCTGCATACTATTTTATGCTGAGAAGTTCTTTCCCTCCAAAGGAATAGTAGTATGGAAAAAGGATAGACCAATCATCCATCAAATTAATGATTTCATAGCTGAGATGGGAGATAATTTTGATAGTATCATGGATGGATACTTTGAAAGTTTCAAACAAAAAATATAGAGTAGATATAGGATTGCCAAACAATTAGTTGAGAAGTACAAAGAAGAAATTTGTTTTCTAGTTGATTGTGATAAAGTGTATATACAAGAAGTAAAGCCTAGGGTTACATTGGTACAACCTTTTCCATATGAAGTTACTAATAAGGACACTAAAGATATCATAGAGGCTCTTGTGAATGAACCTGTTAATCCAAAGGCACCCTACTTTGGAATCTATGAGGAAGGTAAGAGCAGGATATCTCTGGAAATTGAGATTCCTAAGATATTGAAGAGAGGAAGAAAGAGACTTGATACATTCAAGAAGAAGTATGGAAAGACCTCTGACTCTCCTTCAATATCTTAGAGAAAAGAGGAAATAGTTAAAATAGAGGAGATTGAGGAAATTGAATTTGACAAGGAAGAAACTGATGTTAATCCTCCACAGAAGAAGAGGAAGACAACACCTAAATAGAAGAAGGAAAAATGAACTACTCTTGTTGTCACCATAAGAAGATCAAGGAGAACGCTTATACTAAGTGATGAGGAGGATGAAGATGAAGAAGATACTTTGGTCTTCACTAAACCCACACCCACACTTGATCAAAAGATCAAAGACCTTAAAGAAGGAAGATCCATTAGTTCTTTGAAATCACTAAAGTATGCTTCTAGGACAGAAGAAGAGAAGAATAAAATTGAGAAAGCAGTGGTGGAAAATATGGTAAAGTGGAAATATGACCCTTCTGAGTTGAAGAGTTATATGATAGAAGATTTATTTAAGGTAGTCTCTATTCCTTAAAAGAATGCAGTACAAATTGAAAGAGATATAAGGGAAGAGACATTGAAACAGGTGATGCCTACAATGAAAGGAAAAGAAGTGAAGGAGGCCTTAAGAAAATATGAGAATAATCACACCCCCAGATTTAGGGCATTTCAAATGTTGAACAAGAATATAGAAGAAGTAGCTCAACGTGCCACATTAGTGTGGAAATCAATATTTGAGATTGCAGAAAGAAATGTGAAGGAATAAGTACCAAGTATAGACCCTCCAGCACAAGGAAATGATGACACTCTACCTGAGGTATAGACCATTGAAGATTCCAACACAGAGTAGATTGTAGTTGAGGTAATGGAATCACTACCCCAATCTCCCATACATAGTATAGTGACTCCGAGCAAAGACAAGGTTGAAGAATCTATATCAGAATAGGAAAATCCCGAGCAACATGCTCCTCTTACTACAAAGACATGCACACCCGAGTCAATGAAAGGTGAGGTAGACATTTCTACTTTTGATTCATTAGTTAGTGTTGATCCAACAATTGGTAATATAAAGGTCATTGACCTAATTGGATTGAATACTAAGGATAAGGTAGATAAAGGTAAGGAAATTGTTCCTTCACTGAGTCCTAAATAAGAGGCAGCAATAACTAATGAGATAGATATGTATAAAGAGATTGTGATTCCTAATTGGGATCTATCCAACCTATTTATAGAAAAAATTGATATTTTGGGAGAACTGTGGAAGAAAAGGGCCTCACAGCAAAAACTCAGAAAGGAAAGACAAAGGAACAAAGTACTTGAAGATGTAAAAGGCATATTTGTAGATTCTTTACAAATTGAAGTCAATGAAATTGACTCAATAATGGACCAACTTGTTGACATTGTCCAGAAGTTCAACATAGACATGAATGGTTAGGAAAAGTTACTTGAGAAGGAGGAGAAGAAATTTGAGAACAAGGTTCTAGAGAGCATTGTAAAGAAGATTGCAATTGACCAAGTGTAGCTTACACAGATTATCAACACTCTAGAAACCACTGTGAAAAATGTGGTAGCATTATTTGTAAAGTTGAGTGAATCCTCCAAATTTACCATTGAAATCAAGAATAAGATAGTAAAGATAGATTCTGACATGAAGGAAAGTGCAAGGAAGTTAGCACTTGAACTGAGCACCAGTTCTTCTCACTTCATGAAAGTAAAGTATCTTACTGATTTACAGGCTGAAGTGTTGAGAGAAGAAGCAAGAATCAAATAATCTCTTACAACCATTCAGAACCAACTTTTACCACATATGGATGGAATGTAGAAATGTATAACACATGCTAAAACTCTCATCCATGAAAACAACTTCTCAGTTGCCAAGCTGGTGATAGAGCTATCAGTAGATTTACAAGTGGAATTGCACATCTTGAAGGTGCTACAGGATAATTAGGAAAACACTCTATCTCAAATTTTGAAGGTACATAGTGATTTTCTATCCTAATTTGGGATAACCCTATAGATGACATTCTTTTTTTGGCATTCTTGTCAAAAACAAGGGGGAAATATCATTGTATAAGAGGGAGATGTCATTATAAATATCACATGTACAATGAATAGTGTAGAAGATATATGTTACAATAAAAATTTTGTAAAATACAAAAATAGAGTCAGTTAGACCCGAGCATAAGAGAAAGTGTCAAAACTTGAGCAATCTGTAAGGGGGATTTTTGACATATCAGATACAAAGTTTAATGATAAGTGTTTTTGTCACAAATGCCAAAGGGGGAGATTGTAGAACTTATAGAAAGACATATTGTCAATTAGTGTCAAAAAACTTAGTCATTCAGTGATACCCAAGTATACAGAGTTACCCAAGTATACAGAGTTACTCGAGTATACAGTGTCACCCGAGTGTTCATCATCACCTAAGTGTTCAGTATCACCTAAGTGACAGTTTATGATCTGAGTAGTCTTTTGGACCTATTGACGGGGGTTTATGATCGGGTCTGCCAACTGATGTAAGTTGTCACTGGGTACCAGGGTACCGGCTAACTTCACCTATAAAGGTTGTCTGGAGAAATGAGATTCTTTGGGCCTTCAAGCATGTGAGAGTCAGGTCTCAATGGTGTGGGAGCTAAGTTGGGTGTTGTGATTGTTTTGTTCGATGGGATAGTTGGTTATCTCAGCTTGTCTACTCTAGGGACTTAGGTAAGTAGGGTTTCCTGCAAGTATTTGTTAGTTACCAAATAAAATTCAAAATATACATCAAGGTTAGAAGTATTCCATCTATCTATAGTCATGCAAATACATTCAAAACATCAACCAAGATCTAACATACTACACTAAAATACTGAATGCACGCACAACCATTAGTTCATATGTATTCAATAGCGAGGAAAAAGGAGGTTGTTAATCTACTTAAAACATTAGAGAAAGGGACATAAGAAACATAAAGCATGAAAAGTATTAAATCAGAGGTCGAGAGGCTAACAACAACATTTCTATAATCCTTGTTTCTTCATTAATGGTGTTCTAGCATCACTAGTGAGTACATCAACAAGCTCTAGGAGAGCATCTATCTACTGAAAGATTCTAAAGACTAAGGAGCATTGAGATCTGCAACTATGAGAAATGAGAACTGAAAATGCTATATCTATGGACTACAAAATCATCAATTTTGCTGACCCTTGGAATGAGGTTGGACTTATTATTTATACACAACTTTCCCTAAAATTAACCTAACTTATCTTTACACTCAACTAATAAAATGCACTTTCTGGTGGCCGGTACTACCTGCACCATGCTAAAAAGACCCCGAGATGGAAAAGGTCTAACATGTCAGAAGAATGAGACAAGAAAGGAGGAGTGGAAGAATCAGCTTTGAGAAGAGAGCCGGAGGGAGAAAAGAATAAATCTGATCCCCCAGGGATCGAGGCTACATGCCTCATCAATGAAAAAGTGGCTCCCTATCTCTGATGCGCCAAGTGTTATGTTGGAATGACACCTTGGGAAGACCACCTATCATAACCTTATTGTCAAGCTGACGTGCCTTATTGAAGTCACCCACCTTCTGACACCCTTATTAACTACTTTTAAAGTTACCAATTAGCTTTGGGAACTAAGACATGGGTCACTTTAAAGAATACAAGAATATTGGATCAAAGAATAAAGAAAACATCATATGCATGGTCAATGGAATTCTCCAGACTCTGGAGAACCTTATTATTCCTTACTATTTTTGAATGCTTCCAATACTTGGCTTATGCCTTCTTCGTCTATATCCTTAATGTTGTCCCATTGAATGCAAACAACCTCCAACATTTCCTCAACCTCTCCGGCCCCATTTCAGAACTCATCTACCATCTTTATGGCATTGTGTGCCCAGATCATCATCTTGGATAATCTTGATAGCCTTCCCTAGTCAAAATATCTGGCAATCAGATACAGGGATTTCATCTATTCATCAAATTTATTGAGGACGTAGTCCTCTAGGGTGCATGTCCCAGTGGTGAATGGATTGACTCATGATACTTCGACCATAAATGCCTAAAATAGGCCCAAGGGATATTGAGTCGTGGTCACCTTCTCTTTTTAGGCCTTAACCAGTTCCTTGTATACCTCAATTTTGAGGCCATGTCTAGAGTACTAGGCCTAGAGGGAATCATATGATTCATCTCCCAAAATTCTTGCCTCTATGATGACTTCTTCTCTGGTGTTGCAGATTTCTTCCAACCTGGCCTTCCACTTTTAATATTTCTCTAAGTCTTGCTCCCATACAAGAGCGGAGCCATTTTCTTGTTTGATGAGGATGTTGTCCTGGTAAAGATCTGGGAGGGACACCACTATAAATTTTCTTATGGAAACTATCTACTTAGTGACCCACCTATCTACAGCCTGTGCTTTCTTCTTCATGTCGTGGAGAGAATCCACATCACCCTCTGCAAGTGACAATCCAGAGGAAGAGGTTTCTGGGTGGATCTTGGCCAAAGGCTGTGTAAGTTCTTCCAGAAGTGTGAGGAGATTAGAATTGGTCTCTCTTTCCTCCTTTAACTTCTAGGATTGTTTAATGTATTAGGCATCCACTGCTTTGGTGGCCTCTCTCAGCAGGTCTAGTTCACCCTGCTTATCTCTTCTCCCCAGTGCCACTTCTATAATGTTGTAATCCTCGGGCCTTACAGTTGCTGCATCTACATCTAGAGGAGGTGTTGTGATAGTAGCAACTATGTTTCCTATTGGACCAGTCTAAAGGGAATGAACAGTTTGAGCCTTCTTAGGCTTCTGAGCCTCTGCATTTTGAGCCATCATTTCGGCCAAGGAGAGCGGAATGCCTAATGTGACTATTAGGGCCTTTCTTTTTCTTGATTCTACCAGCCATTGGGGTGGTCAGGATGGCTTTTCTATTAAGACTTGGGCATCCAGATTCTCTTTAGAATTAGGTGGCACATTCTTGGAATGTATAGTGTCATCGGGCTCCTTTTCTTTTTCCTATTCCTACTCTTACTCCTGCTCTTCAGAGGCCTCAGTATTTTCTACCATATTGGCATCCTCTTTTGTGATATCTAAAACTTCCTCTTCTTTGGCATTAATATTACCTATATCTTTAGGGACTTCCTTGTCCCTCCCAGCATTAGCTAATCTGACATTTACATTTTCTAGGACTTCTCGGTCATTCTACTGCTATTTGTCTTCAACCTCATTGGCCTCATTTGCTGGAACATCTTCTGGAGGTGGGTGAGGTCTTTGACCAAAGTTTAACAATGCAACTGCCTTTACTAGCTCACCAAATGTGCTCTGGGGCACTTGATCACTCAGAGTAACTGAAAGTGTCTAGAGTGTGATGAAAGGGGGTATGATTGATCCCGTGGGTCCAGTTTCCCCAACCATCAGCTGGTTGCTCATCTATGGTTTGCCTTGGTGTATCTTCAGTCTCTTGGATCGATGTCTTCTCCCACTCAGGCTCCTTTTTCCTTTCCTCTTAAGTTTCATGTTATGATGCAACTTATTCTTTCGGGATCTCTTCTTCTATGGGGATATCTCCTTTATCTTGAGAAGCAATCTCTTCAACCACGTGATCAATATCCTCATGCAAATTCATGAGTTCATCCACCCCAAACATATCATCAAAATCATCATGTGGGGAGGGATATTAGGAATATCCTCAAGTTTGGGGGAGTCTGAACTGACATCAATTGGAGGCATACCTGGCATACCAAGGTTGACAGTTGCACTTGGAGTGGGGGTCACCTTTTTCTTCTTCTTTCTTAACAATGGGACCCCGCTCTCCAAAATAATTGTTGACTCCACCTTGGCAAAAGTATTTCTTCTCACCATTGCAGCCAACGATGGTGATCCTGCCGAGTGAGCAGATGCCATTGGAGTTATGAGGAGACCAGAAAATACTTGTATGCTTATCTACTGGCTAACCAACCTTGCTGACTCTATTTGTTTATGTAGTTGTACCATTATAGGGTTTGGGCCTTGGGGAGGTACCTTAGCCAGGGTATCTTCTTTTTCTTTCCCCTTACTTGTACTAGGTCTGGTGGTGGCAGTAGAAGTTGAAGCGGATCTCAAAAAATCAATCCCTTTCGAGTGCTTTTGGGACACACCCAGGAAAAATACTTGTGACTAGCCTCCAAAATAGGGTGGCATACTCCCTCAATTATCAAGTCTTCTAGGGTGGCCCAATCCAATGGAGGGAGATCCAACTTGTCTAATCCATGTCCTTTGTATGTTGGGTCTTCTAGTGGCCCATCATCTAAAAAACCTTCACAAAAGTCTTGAGGTCCAGTGCCTTCATGAGTCCTTTGGACATCCATGAATGTTGACGGGCCTGGAGATCAAAACTATCCAAACAGTCTGCCCAAAAATCTTCAATATCTTCTTTGTGAGGTGGGGATGCCCAGGGAAGTGTCAAGGCAATCTTGGCTAGAGGATCATACTTTTTCCTGGTGTAGTGGAATTCCACTAGTCCCATACTCTTCAAATCACTATCTGCCTCCCTTACTATGGTGAGGCTACATGTATAATTCCCACATGAAACTGGGAATGGGACACTAATGATCTTCTTTAATGTGAAGAAGGCATGCAGGTCCATGATCTTTCAAAAAAACTCCAAAAGAATGATTCTATCCCTGCAATAATAGGGAAGGAGATAGGGTTTCCTAGAGAAGCCGGTCACTCGAATGTAGGTGTGTTGCTAGAATTGAATAAAATAATGGCTGTAAGTACTGACCAGTTTCATTGCCTCCTACAATAATCGGTACCCAGAGTCCCGAGTAAGTGTTAGAATATTTTGGTAAATGAAAGCATCATTTACCTGACAGAAATTTAGGAAACTGAGTTCCCATTGGACTTGGGGATAATGATCCCATGGTGTTAACTGGTCCAACCCGTTCCCAAGTTCACCTACTATTCCCAAACCTACAAAAGATGGTCTCTATTGGGCCAGTGCCCATAGCACATAAGATGTCATATAGAACTTAGAACTCTGGATGACACCCTTCAGCTGCGTGTCCACATGATTGGCTATAATAGCCACCTAGTTGAAAGTCTAGTTGTAGGTGGTGATGCAGTAAAGGAAATAATATATCCACACCAATAAGTCCCAAGCATGTGGCAATTTGAAGATCCTGCATAAAAATATAATGCCCACCTAAATGGGCACTTTGAAATCCCCTCAGGGGATTTCCAACTTCATCCTTTTATAGTCCCTCTTCGGGGACTTTAGCCATTGGTTATTGAGATATTGTCAGGAGACAAGGGAATCTTCCTCAAACTCCTATAATGACTTGGCCTAGTTGATGATGATGGACCCCTTAAACTTTGGAATCCCCAGCCCTGAGGCAAAATTTGTTGCATCTAGAGTGACAATTGTTGGTGGATATTGTAACGGTCGAAGATTGGCAAGCAAAATAGTCTAAGTAGGTGCATTGTACAATGTTTCCAGTTGAAGTATCAATTCTAGTGATTTCATCAAACAAGGAAGGTTTACAGCCTTAATAATGCCGAAGGTGGCCAAATGAGTGGTTATACTATCTCTATCAACCTTCAGCCTGTAGATGGCTTGGATTAAGCCTTGCATTTCAGCCCAAAGTCTAGGCTCTATGTTTGTTATTTCTTGGACTTTGGAATCCACCTTGGATCCCATGAGAATGCCCTCCTTCTGGTATTTAGAGGTCAGTGGAAGCTTGGCTAGCATCTTTTTGGCCTTGGTTTTTGTGGTCGCCTGAGTGGAGGTAAAACATAGCTCCGGGCTATCAGGAGGAGTGATCACCTCAAACATTTCAATCACACAATCTACAACCTACAAGACCGGAGAACCATCAATACATGGTATAATAATAATAATTTTTTGGATTCTGGGGGAATCATCACTGTGTCACACTTGTCAAAAAAGTGTTATCATATATCAAAATCACAAATTATTCAAGATAAACATGAGCTAGAATCTGATAAACACTTGGGGGCTATGGGGTATTTGAACCGAATGACAAAGATATAATGAGAACCTAGGGGCCTCAACACCTAGAGTCTGGAAGAACTAGTTGTTTCTGTGTTGATGTGACCAGTAGGAAGCCATACTTGGCTGACATGGGTTGTCACCTAGCCACATGATAGGCATCATAAATGACATTAATGGTGACAAGTGGGTGGAGACAAGGGAAATTGAATGCCAGATGGGATGGGGTTTGAATGCCCACACGTGGGAAATTAATCCCACCATTAAGATGACATGACATAGGAGAGAGAAAGTTATCATGGCTCAAACTAGTGAGGTACTGAGTTCGAACCGTGGTGACTCCCTCTCGATGAGCTTGACAGAATGATTCAAAATTTGATGAAGTGTGATGAGCTTGTCAAGAATGAAAGGATATACAAGAGTTATACACACTAAAATATAGAGAGCCAAGGCATATATATAGCATTTACAGAGTATCTACATAATGTAAAAAACTTATGAAGGCACAAAACCTAACCTATGACAATGTACAACATATATACTAGATTACAACTGCATAGAAGGTAGACAACCTTCTGGCAGGGCCAACCCACCGACGGGAAGCAAACCAGGAGCAAATGCAGAAAACAAAAACAAAAAAAAATGAAAGAAAAAGAAAAAAAATGAGCACCACAAAAGGGAAGACAGAAAATGAGAGGAATGGAAAACCAAAGAAGGAAAAATGAAAACCAACATGGAAAAGTGAAAGACGCAAAGAAGACGGACATGGAAAATTCTCTGTAAGAGGTCCACCTTCGAACAATCACAAGCAAACACTCCAAATCAACATTAAATTAGCCACTAAGCACAGATAGCAACTCATTGTTTAATCACCTTAATCACCTCAATATCGCTCTGAATGCTCTAAGTGTTTTAATCACTGTAACTATGAAAATGATAGGTAACTTCCATTTATACTACTAGGGTAAAAATAGGTTTCACTTTCCAATAACTCTAGGAGAAGAAAACCCTCCAGACTTCGGGCTTGTGGATTCCATGTGACCATACTTTCTCGTGGAAGAAGACATAATGGGAGAGAATCCTAGAGTCCAGAATCTGACTCTAGAAAGAAAAAACAAACTCCATGACCGGGTCCTGGAGACACGAGGAAGAAAAACAAAAGAAAGACAAACATCATGGGAGCAAAGCTCAGAGGGAAAATAAAGAAAACAAAAGAAAACAAAGGAAGAGAAAAAGAAAAAGAGGGGGACCCAACATTTTGCCTACAAAATGTAGGGACGGGTATGCAGGGCATAACAAATGGTGACTATCTAGGACAAATGCCTTAGTGCATTCGAGAACTTTAGAATATCTGGTTAGCAAAACTGGAATTAATCTTTACCTAGAGAATTCTATTTGTAAGATATGAGGCATCTGAGAGAGATCCAGTTCATCAATGATTCAAATCTTTCAACCTTTCTTTGGTTGTGAAGTGTGTGCTTTGAAAGAAAAACAAGCCGATGACCTTTAGGAGAAATAGAGAGAAGGCACTAAGAAAATCAAGCCAAAGTCATCATATCTTGCACGTTTCCCCCGGATACCAGAATTCTCTATTCTTCAATTCTTCCTTTTCTTTCTTTTTCTGAGTGGGGAGGCGGTACTCCTTTCACCATGAACTTTAAGCTTAGCTAATCTTGATGATGGTACTTCTTTCACCTCACCACCCACTATTAAATTACTAAATAGGAGAGAAGGCTCTAGACCCAGCATACTTTAAATGATTTTCAGACTTGGTCAATTAATCAATGCGAATGATTTGCCCTTAGGGTGTCTGATTACTTGCTTCTTGAAATTTTATTTTTAACTAATGCCCAGACTATTGAGATGTGAATTAGATGAAGATTAACCATAACCTCTTACCATACCCACAAAATAACTCCAGAGCGCGGACAAATTCCACCATGCTAATGATAGATTTCAAACTCTCCAGTATGCATAAAGCACTATTCCAAAGGCTAGATGTTATGCAAAGTATATCAGTTTACAAGAGGAGGGAAACATGCTGGGAACCCAAAAAGAAAAATAAAATGAGGAGAATCCAAAAGAAAACAAAACAAAAACAAGAAAGAAAAGACCACCTCGGAGGGTGGCTAGTAGAACTATTTACAAGGTGTTCCAAATGGAGCACCAGGAAAGAGTATTTACAGGCAAGAAATATACATACATTACAACCTCGGGCCAACTCACTGCCTAACTTATTCAAAGTAATTATTGAGAAATTTTCCATTGATAGGAAATGGAATGGCTTCTTTGGTAATAGTGTTTAGGCGATAAGTGTTAGCCATGCTAATCTCAGATATCAGGTATGGTACAAGCCAGAACCGCTGAAATTTAGTGTGCTTTCCCTTCTTTTCCTGGGCTTTGTCCCACAAGAGGACCAAGTCTGAAATCTGAAAGGCCTTATACCGGGCTCTTCTTTCAACCCATCATTTTACTACTTCTTGGTGATGCACAAAATGTTCAAGCACCACGTCTCTTTGTTCTTCCATCCGCACCAGATTTAGGAGCCGAACCTCCACAATGTTGTTCTGGTTACTGAATTCCTACATAAATTGTAAAACCAGGATCTGTAAGTTGATGGGAAATACTAGATTCTAGCCATAAACTAGATGAAATAGGGATGTTCCTAGGGCTTCCTTTATTTGGATAAGATCTTCCCAAAGAGAGAATCTAAGTTTTTGGTGCTAGTCCTGAGGGTTTTGTTCTAACAAGTGTTTGATCACTTCAAGTAAATTTTTGTTGGTAGATTTAGCAACACTGTTTCCCAGGGGGTAATAGCTACTGGAAAAATTTAGAGTGATCTTTCTATTGTAGGTCTATTCAAGTAATTGTGTTGAAGAAAATGTCAGACCATTGTCACATACTTTAGCAAAGGGCATTCTGGATCTTGTGACAATATTTTCTTACAAGAATTTTATGACTATATCTACCATGTTGTTTTTACAAGGTATCACTTCAGACCATCAGGTGCAATAGTCGGTAGCAGTTAGAATGTACCAATGGTTGGCAGATGAGTTGGGGTTAACTTCCCTGATGAAGTCAAATACCCATTGGGTGAAGGGTCTAGCTTCAAAGACTGGTTGTAGAGGCATGGCCGAGTTCCACTCATGATGTGTCATTGTTTGGAAAGTATGGCATCTCCTAACATGAGTGTAGACATGTTAAAAGATATAGGGCCAATAGTATTCACCCTGGAGGATCTGATGGGTAGTGGCATTAGCTAAGCCATGCCTAGTTCCAAACTGCCCATGAAATTCTTCAATCATTTTCACATCCTGGTCCCTGTCTATACACCGGAGATATACCCCTTCATAATTCTTGCATAAAAGTGTTCCACTTTTTATCATGAAGTGTGAGATTTTCAATTGTAGGGTGTGACATTTGTTTGGGGGTAGCCCCTCTAGGCACTTGTTGTTCAATAATAAGTATACAAGATCGGTATACCACGGATCTTGAGTGATGGACTCCACTGTGTATATTTGGCATTTAATGTTGGAATTTTCTTTTGTCATCGCTCTACTTAGTCCCTAGCCTCAGACTATCTTCATGGGTTGCATTTCCAAATCATAACCTTGGAGGATGGCCATCCATTTCCCCCATCTTTCACCCAATTCATTATACATCAGCAAAGACTTAACAACTTGGTCTGAGATGATAGCGTGCACTTTTCTCTGGAGAATGTAATGTCAGAATTTCTTCACAATGTGGACAAGAGAAAAGGCCTACTTTTCCAAAGGTGAATACCAGACTTCAGTGTTCTTAAAGGGGGAGCTCATGAAATCTATTAGTTGTTTGTCCCCCACAACCTTCTAAGTTAATATTGCCACAGTAGAATGTGGTGAGACAAAGGAGAATATGTGAAAAGGGAGGGATTAGTCTAGACTAGCCAAGACTAGTGCCTCCATGATCGTTTGTTTAATCTAGGAGAATGCCTACTTTTCCTCAGGACTCCACTCAATTTTAGTATCTTTCTTCATCATCTCATTGAGTAGTTTTACTATCTCATAAAATCTAGTGATGAACTGTTGGACAAAATTGATCTTCCCAAAGAAAGATCTCATTTCCTTCTTATTGTCAGGCATTTGTAGATTTAGCAATGCTTCAACTCTCTTAGGGTCAATAGATATACTCTTCTCAGAGATAATATGCCTGAGAAGCTTCCCTTCAGTGACCCCAAATATACATTTCTTAGGGTTGAGGGATATTCTATACTAGCGACACCTCTCACAAATCTGGGTGAGGTGGGCAGAATGATCATGTCTATCCTAGGAAAAGATGGTCAAATCATCCATGTAGATGATTATGCACTAGTTCAATAGGCCTTTGAATGAAATGTCCATAGCCTTCTGAAATGTGGCCCCTATATTGATCAGGCCAAAGGGCATCCTCTGGTATGCAAACATTCCCCACTTGGTGGTAAACGTCATTTTGTCTCTATCTTCATACTTAACCATGACTTGGTTATACCTCAAGTACCCATCTAGGAAGGACATCATTTGTGATCCATTGATAATTTGAAATATCTCATCCAATGAGGGGAGAGGGTGATTATCCTACTTTGATGCCTTGTTTAAATTTTGAAAATCCATGCAAAGGTGGATCTCGCCACTTTTCTTCCTCACAGGGATGAGGTTGGAAACCCACATAGTATGTTGGATTGGGAAGATGATCCAGGCTAACAGTATTTTTTGAACCTCCTGATGAATTAGAGGCTCAATCAGTGGGTTAATGGGTCTTTTCTTTTTCTAGAAGGGCTTAGCATCAGGTTTTAGTGGGATGGTATGGGTCATGATGGACATATCATAGGTCTTAAAATCCTCATACCCCCACATAATTACGTCAATGTATTCTTGGAGAACCGCAAGAATCTTCTCCTTCTCCTCAGGGGAGAAGGAGGTGCCAATGTGTACCAATTTTTCTTCACCGGCCTGGCCGATGTTCACTTTCTCAAATTTTCCTCCCTCGGAGGAGGATGATATCTTTCCCTAGCCCCGAGGGTCTGAGTCGAAGACTCACTTTATTGCTACCATCCCCTTAGGGATGGTGTTGGTTGGTAAGTCCATGATCCCATCATCTTCTTCACCCTACACAATATCATCATGGTCTCTTTCTTCCACTATCTGGTCTTTGAAAACACCAATGTTGGCCATGAAGGCCAGGATATGTTGGTCATCTTGAAAAACCTTAAAATGGGTGACATTGTCTAGGATGGATGGGGTGGGGATCATTGCAACAGAAAGTTTCTGGAGCAAGGAGCCAACTATTGGATCAAGAGTACTAGAAGATACAACAAGGGCATCTAAAACATAGTTTCTTTTCTGGGGAATGAGTTCAATGCCAAACACATAAAAATATTTGATGAGGCTCTAGGCCCGATTGTGGTATGTGGCTAGCCTTTTATCATGATAAGTGTATTGGCTCTGAACTCGCTTTACAATCAACTCTGAATCACCCAGTGCTCGGAGGCAAGTGATTCCCTTTCTTAGTGCAAATAGGAGTCCAAGGACCAAGGCCTTATACTCCATAAAATTTTTCATGCAGTTGAATTGCAGTCTATAAGATGCAAGGAAGGATTTTCACTCTAGCCCCATAGCCTTGTTTGGACCGGGACCCGTCAAACTTCAAGGTCCACAAGTCATCATTCGTTGTCTGGGAGTGGGAAGGAAAAGTGGCCTTTGGATTATTTTTGGGAAGGTTGGGAAGAGTTTCCTTCGGCGATGATGGTATGCAGGTGAGGTTTTCCTCTAGAGAAGCATGTGGCTAGGATTCCTAGACTGGCAGAAACATGGGGATACTACTGGAATGATTGATGGGTCCAGGCATACCCAAAAAGTGTTTCTTCTCTGAGAGGGAATTGATATGTCAGGTAGCAGCAGAAAAATAGGGCTCACACTCTAGTTCTAAATGTTTATGATAATGCACCCGGCACCAAGTGCCAGACAAGAGTGTTGCAGGGGTCACTACGGTACCTTGTGAGTTAATCTCACCTCTTAATTTTTATTTTAGGTCCTTCATCCTCTGAGAAACAATGGTATCTTCCCTGGGGGTGAAATCAAAGGTAAAGATTTCTAGGGGTTGGTACAGCCCAGGGGAAGTCTCAAAGAAGAGGACTTCATTCACCCTCCCAACTTTGGTGAGGGCCTGTTTCATTCAGGGCTCACTTTCTACCCAAATCTGGTTAGATTCTCCCTCCCAGGGGAGCCACAAGTGGGAGAAGTCAGTCAAGAAATACCCATTAAGGGACTTGGACCAATTCCAACTTAGAAACATCCCATAGGTCTTTGGGATGTCCACCACTTGGATGTAAATTACACTTGCTATCCTGAGGTCTTGGATGAGCTGAATCTAGATATTCTTAAGCTCACCTACCATTTTTCCAGTAGTTTTGTCCAGTTGGACTACTGCACCATTAGATGGGGTAGGATATAATCTGAGCCTTTGGCATATGGATAAGGGAATGAAATTACCCAAAACTTCAGAATCTACCAAGAATTTGTGAAGGTTATTCCCTTGTATGTTTAAGCCTAGTAAAAAGGGAGGATCCTTAGTGTTTCCCCAAAAGACAGCCGCATTGGCATCATCAAAAGTGACATTCTTGGGTGGGTGACTGATAGTTTTTGGTTTTCCCAAGATCTTCAAAAGGGACTTCCTCTGCTTGGGACAATTCAAAAAAACCTCCATCAAGGTCATGGAGGTGGTGGTGTGTTCTAATGCCTTTGTGATGTCAAACCTCTCTCCGGGGAATTGTTGGCTTCCCTCAGCTGGGTCCTTAGCTTGGTTAGAGATAGACCCTTTCGGTGGGAAGGGGAGATAAAGTGTGTTATCTCAGGGAGGGGTTTCTCTGGGAGGTATAGGTGTATAAATTGGTCCTTTACCATCCTGACTTTGGGTGTTGTAGGGAGTTTGTGGGTTGGTGAAGGCATTGGCCTCAAAGGTTGGAATAGATTCGTTAAAGAACCCCTGTAGTCCAAGTTCTTCTTTGTTTCCCTTGTCTACTCCAAAGAAGACAATCTCTTAGGTGAAGACACTATGAGTGGGATCTTGAATGGGGGGTTCCAAGGGAGTAGGATGAGCAGTTTGTTGTCTGTCTAGCTGGGAGATCATGATGACCTTTTTCAGTGTGGCATAATTCACCTCAGAATGGGAGCCTATGTCATGCAGTCTACACCAGTTGGTCAGGGGTTGGAGTTCTATGACTGGCATGAAATGGGAAGGTCCAACACCACCCTGATTGGTGTTTTGATTTGGAGGACCTCCAATGTTAGCATTGTTGTTCCATTGTTGTTGGTTGGGTCGAGGCCCATTATTGTAATTCCCTCCTCTAGCATTGGTATTTTCTTGGCTAGAGAAGATATTCCATCTCTGGGAATTGGTGTTGTGGGGTGCAAGAGACCCTACCTTAATCTTCCCCATGTCCACAGTCAGTGATGACAATAGTCGCTGGATGGATTCAACCTCGACGAACAACTGGGTGTTCGCGTCACAATGTGATGGTTGTTGGTTCCTGGGCAAGGTAGCAGTAGGTACTAGTGTCAAGGGTGGAAATCATCCATCCATGGGAAAATGGAAGAAAGGCACTCTGGAAGGTTGTGTCTGTGGTTGTGTTTGTTGTGGCTGGTTCTAGGGAACAAATTCCAGGCCCAGTATTGTCTGAGCTTGGAATGGGTATAGGTACTAGGCATGTTTATCTATCGATAGTGGTGGGGGATTCATGGCCATCATAAGGGAACCCATTTCCTAATTGTGGTTGTATCCCATAGAATAAGAAGTTCCTTCAGGGATCATATTAAAAGGCATGCTCTGCCCAATCCCGCCCAGAGATTTATTCAAGCCGTGGAACAACTCCAAGGCTAGGTTGTAAAATTTTTCTAGAGTATCTTGGCTAGTGGGGGTGGTAGTTCTCCATAGGAGAGTGGCAATGAAAGGGTCCATTGCATTCAGGTATGTTTGGATTGTCACTTCTGGGGATGGGATGAAAGGACCCATGCACCGCTTCAAGGTGCATTGGACACTATGATTGAATGTTGCAAGGGGCTCATTTGGTTCCTTCCTGATGGAGATGAACTAGTTGTGGGGCCACACTGGGTCCATGTGTATGCAAAAGGCCACCAAGAAGGTGTCTTCCATGTCTTTCCAACTGTTGATTGAGTTGGCAGGTAGGTTGAGGTACCAGTTCAACTCATTCTGTCCTAGGGATAGAGGAAACATCCAGGTCACAACTTCTTGGTGTTGGATTTGGTGTCATTTCATGGTATCTTTGTATGCTTGTAGATGCTCTTCTGTGGTCCATGAGCCTAAGTGCTCATATTGGGGACAAATATTTTTTGGATCTGCGGGGAGATCATTGGTTGCACCCAAAAAAGTTCCCATTGGGGACCCTGTGTTGCAAAAGTAAGCAGCCATTGGGCATGTTGGATGTTGCTAAGGCTGAATGTTAATCCTCAAAGTTTCCTGGGAGACTTGGGTATTCTGAGATGAAGTTGATCCCTAGACAATGTTAGCTGGCTTGGATTTTGGGGTCTGTTTCTTTCGAGTGGGAGGCTCGAGTTTGACAAACTTTCCAGGATTGGGGGCTAATCTAAGGATACTTTCAAATCAGGATGGTGAAAATGATCCAATCCCACTAAAGGTCTACTTCCTAAAACTATGGCTTGGGGAACCCTCAGGTGGTGTAAAGTATAAATCCTCAGAAGGGGATGAGCTCATGCCCCCTTCTAGCACCATTTTCTATTGACGAGGGTTTGTGAATAGGTCTGCCAACAGATGTAAGTTGTCACTGGGTACTGGGGTATTGGCCAACTTTTCCTGTAAAGGTTGTCTAGAGAAATGGGATTCTCTGGGCCTTCAAGCATGTGAGAGTCAGGCCTCGATGGTGTGGGAGCTAATTTGGGTGTTGTGAATATTTTTTTCAGGGGGATAGCTGGTTAGCTTGGCTCATTTACTCTGGGTACTTAGGTAAGTGGGCTTTCCTGCAAGCATTCATTAGTAACCAAATAAACTTCAAAATATACATCAGGGTTAGAAGTATTCCATCTATCTATAGTCATGTAAATACATTCAAAACATCAACCAAGCTCTAACATGCTACACTAAAATACTGAATGCATACACAATCATCAGTTTATACATATTCAATAGCGAGGAAAAAGGAGGTCATTAATCTACTTAAAAAATTAGAGCAAGGGACATAAGAAACATACAACATGAAAAGTATTAAATTAGAGGTCAAGAGACCAACAACAACATTGCCAGAATCCTTCTTTCTTCATTAATGGTGTTCTAGCATCACTGGTGAGTACATCAAAAATCTCCAAGGGAGCATCTATCTACTGAAAGCTTCTAAATAATAAGGAGCATTGAGCTCTGCAACTATGAGAACTGAGAACTGAAAATGCTATATCTATGGACTGCAAAATCATCAATTTTTTTGACCCTTAGAATGAGGTCAGACTTATTATTTATACACAACTTGCCCTAAAATTAACCTAACTTATCTTTACACTCAACCAATAAAATACACTTTTTCTGGTGGCTGGCACTACCTGCACCACGCTACAAAGACCCTAAGATGGAAAAGGTCTGACATGTCAAAATAATGAGACAAGAAAGGAGGAGTGGAAGAATTTTCTTTGAGAAGAGAGCCAAAGGGAGAAAAGAAGAAATCTAATCCCCTAGGGATCGAGGCTACATGCCTCATCAATGGAAAAGTGTCTCCCTATTGCCGATGCACTAGGTGTTACGTTATAGTGGCACCTTGGGAAGACCACCTGTCAGAACCTTCTTGTCAAGCCGATGTGCCTTGCTAGAGTCACCCACCTTTTGACACCCTTATTAACTTTTTTGAAAGTGACCGGTCAGCTTTGGGAGCTGGGACATGGGTCACTTTAAATAATACAAGAATACTGGATCCAAAATTATGGGATCTAGAAGCTTGTGCCCCCAAAGAATAAAGAATACAACATATGCATGGTCGATGAAATTATTTAGACTCTAGAGAATCTTATTGTTCCTTACTATTTTTGAATGCTTCCAATACTTGGCTTATGCCTTCTTTTTCTATATCCTTAATGTTTTCCCATTGACTGCGAACAACCTCCAATTTTTCCTCAACCTCTCCGGCTCCATTTCAAAATTTATCTACCATCTTCACGGCATCGTGTGCCTAAATCATCATCTTGGATAATCTTGATACCCTGTCCTGGTCAAAATATCTGGCAACTAGATACATGGATTCCATCCATTCATCAAATTTACTCAGGACGTAGTCCTCCAGGGTGCATGTCCTAGTGGTGAAGGGATCAACTCATGATACTTTAACCATTAATGCCTGAAATAGGCCCAAGGGATATTGAGTCATGGTCACCTTCTCTTTAAGGCCTTAACTAGTTCCTTGCATACCTCTATTTTGAGGCCAAGTCTAGAGGACTGGGCCTAGAGGGAATCATATGATTCATCTCCCAAAATTCCTACCTCTGTGAGGAGTCCCGAGTAAGTGTTAGAATATTTTGGTAAACGAAAGCATCATTTACCTTGCAGAAATTTAGGAAATTGAGTTCCCATTAGACTTGGGGATAATGATCCCATGGTGTTAATTGGCCCTGCCCATTCCCAAGTTCACCTACTCTTCCCAAACTTGAAAAAGCTGGTCTCTGTTGGGCCAGTGCCCATAGCATGTAAGATTTCATATAGAACTTGGAACTCTGGATGACACCCTTTAGCTGCATGTCCACATGATTGGCTATAATAGCTGCCCAGTTGAAATTCTGGTTGTGGGTGGTGATGCAGTAAAGGAAGTAAAAATTCCATGCTGATAAATCCCAGGCATGGGGCAATTTGAAGATCCTCCATAAAAATGTAATTCCCGCCTGAATGGGCTCTTTGAAATTGCCGTAGGGAATTTCCAACTTCATCCTTTTATAGTCCCTCTTTGGAGACTTCAGCCACTGGTTATTGAGATATTGTCAGGAGACAAGAGCAGCTTCCTCAAACTCCTATAATAACTTGGCCTGATTGACGATGATGGACCCCTTGAACTATGGAATCCCCATCCCTGAGGCAAAAGTTGTTGCGTCAAGAGTGACAATTGTTGTTGGATATTTCAATGGCTAGGTATTGGCAAGCAGAACAGTTTGAGTAGGTGCATTGTACAATGTTTTTAGTTGAAGTATCAATTTTGGTGATTGCACTGAACAAGGAAACTTCCTAGCCTTAATAATGTCGAAGGTGGCCAAATCAGTGGCGATACTGTCTCTGCCAGCCTTCAACCTATAGATGGCTTGGATTAAGCATTGCATTTCAGCCCAAAGTCCAAGCTCTGTGTTTTTTATTTCTTGGAATTTTGAATCCACCTTGGATCCCATGAGAATTCCCTCCTTTGAGTATTTGGAGGTTAGTAGCAGCTTGGCTAGCATCTTTTCGGCCTTAGTTTTTGTGGCTGCCCGAGTGGAGGTAGTAGGTAGCTCTGGGCTATTAGGAGGAGTGATCACCTTAGACATCTCGATCACACAATCTACAACCTGCAAGACCGGAGAACCATCAATACATGGTATAATAATAATAATTTTGTGAATTCTGGGGGAATCATCACCGTGTTGCATCTGTCCAAAAAGTGTTAGCATATATCAAAATCTTGGAGTATTCAATATAAACATGAGCTAGATTATGATAAACACCCAGGGGATCTAAGGTATTTGAATCAAATGACAAAGATGGAATGAGAACCTAGGGGCCTTGAAACCTAGAGTCTGGAAGAACTAGTCATTGCTATGTCGATGTGACCAATAGGAAGTCATACTTGGCTGACATGGTTTGTCACATGGCCACGTGACAAGTGGCATAAATGAAATTAATGGTGACAAGTGGGCTGACACAAGGGAAATTGAATGCCATATGGGATGAGGTTTGAATGCCCACTCATGGGAAAGTAATCCTGCCATTAACATGACATGACATAGGAGAGAGAAAGCTATCATGGCTCAAACCAGCTAGGTGCTGAGTTTGAAGTGTGGTGACTCCCTCTCAACAATCTTGACAAAATGATTCAAAATGTGATGGAGTGTGATGAGTGCATCAAGAATGGAAGGATATACAAGAGGTATACACACTAAAATATAGAGAGTCAAGGTGTATATACAACATTTACAGAGTATCTACATAATGTATAGAACTTACAAAGGCACAGAAGCTAACCTATGACAATGTACAACATATATACTAGATTACAACTACACAGAAGGTGGACAACCTTCTGGCAGGGCCAACCCACCAACGGGAGGAAAAAAAAGAGAAAACATAGAAAATGAAAACAAAAACAAATGAAAGAAAAAGAAAACAAAATGACCACCACAAAAGGGAAGATAGAAAACTAGAGGAATGGAAAACCAGAGAAGGAAAAATGACAACCAACCTGGAAACATGAAAGATGCAGAGAAGACGAACACAGAAAAATGCTCTACAACAAGTCCACCTTCGAACAATCACAAGCAAAAACCACAAATCAACGTTCAATTAGCCACTAATCATAGGGAGAAACTCACTATTTAATCACCTTAATCACCTCAATATCACTTTTAATGATCTAAGTGTTTTAATCGTGGTAACGGTAAAAATGATAGGTAACTTCCATTTATACCCCTAGGGTAAAAATAGGTTGCACTTTTTGACAACTCTAGGACAAGAAAACCCTCTGGACTCTGGGCCTGGGGATTCCATGTGACCATACCTTCCCATAAAAGAAGACATAATGGTAGAGAATCCTAGAGTCCGGAATCTGACTCTAGAAAGAACAAACAAACTTTGGGACCGGGTCCCAGAGACACGAGAAAGAAAAACAAAAGAAACACAAACCTCATGGGAGAAAATCCCGGAGGGAAAAAAAGAAAACAAAAGAAAACAAAGGAATAGAAAAAGAAAAAAAGGGCGACCCAACATTTTTCCTACAAAATGTAGGGACGGGTATGCAGGGCATAACAGGACCCAAGTGACAGTTTGAAGCTGACTTTGCATATATTGTTAAATATATATTTGTTTATTGCAAGCCGACATACAAATTTATTTATTGGATATATATATATATATATATATATAGGATAGTTTTGTTTATCCAATATGAAGTATGATGTATGTAGTATGAATGTATAATCAGAAGATGGATATGATTATGCGAATGGCAATTTGAGTTAAGTGAAGAAGTGTTCAGGATAGTAGAGACCTATCTATCACATTCAGGTGATCATTTATATTTCAAAGGATCTTATTGATCAATCACAGTTGCATAGACTAGATCATCAACTAGTTCATTCTCACAAGTGGATCAGCAAAATCCTTTAACAAGGTGGACCTTACAGTCCTTTCTTTAAATCTCTCAATAGAGTTGCATTACTTATTGTATTGTACAAAATCCTTTAACAAGGTGGACCTAATATTCCTTTCTATCCTCGTAACAGGGCAGACCATTAGAAGTGTTCATTGTAATCTTTAATAGGCCAAATTTATACTGTAGTACTAAATCTTGTGGGTATCATCCCTACCACAGTTTTACTTTCTTTTGGAAGGTTTCTAGGTAACCAAATATTGTGTTATGTGTTGTATTTGATTCTTTAATTTCAAGTTATATGCATGCAAATAATTAAGCTAATCTAATTGTGGATTAAAAAGATTAAGTATTATTGGTTCCTGATTCACCCCCCCTTCCCCTCTCAGTCATTGGACGCATCATATAATTCCAAAAATGTGTCTGTGTGTGTGTGTGTGTGTGTACACACACACACACACACACACACACACACACACACATATATACATGTGTGTGTGTGTAGGAAACTCTATAACCAGCTTTCCTCAATATATTGAGTTATTTTAACAACTCAATATATTTGTACTATAAGATTTGGCTATGAAGGGACTCAAGATCTAGAAGCCAAATGGAAAGCATAATAATAGGAGAGATTGAATACATGATAAGAATAAAGTGTATTCTCACCAAGAATGAAATACAATAACTGAATGTACATAGGAGACCCCTTCATTAAATAGACCAAGGCACAAATGTAGGAGTTTTATATGGTGAAATGGTGATCAAGGGTAGACCACCAAGTCACACATGTAAATTGGAAAGGGATCCTAAAATGTGACCCCTATTGGAATAAATCTGATTAGCACAACCCAAGTAGATGAAGGGATGCTAATGCATGATCTAGTCTTGAAAGGAATGTGTGATTTTAGGACTCTTTTTGTATATGTAGGGATGATATGATAGAAATGTAATATATATGCAAGTAAAGTAAAGAAAACACTCATGCAATGATAAAAAACAAGATATCATATCTATTGTATCAAAGTATGTGCTAAAAAGGAATAAATATAATGAAGAACTTGCCTTGAAGTCTAGTAGAGGATGCAACTTCAAATCTGTAGAAATCCTGTCAAACTATATTGAAACTGGAAACAAATTGGGATCCAAAAACCCATAGGATGGAACTTTCTGCTATCGAAATTTGAGTGTTGTAGGAACAAGTTAAACCTCGTTCGACCTATACTAGTATAGCTTGAAGGGTATTTGCCCTATACCCTGGAGGGTTGAATCTAAATGTCTCATGATTGTGACTAAGAATATACTTCTAGATCTATAACTCTGATTTTGATACTCTATGAATCTGCACCTACACACAAGAAAATGGGAAATTGTTGGGGGAAAGGGGCTTTCCTTAGTCAAGCCCTTGTATAGTAATTGACATTAAAATGAAATAAGTAAAGCATGTAAAATAAGAAAAATGTATGTATTCACCTTGCTTGTCAAACCCTTGTGGATGGATATAGACCTAGTATATCTAAAAAGATTTATACTTTCTTGAATGTTGTAGGATGTATGATGTCTTCACCAATGCAATAGATCTACACTTTCCAAATCATAGATCATGGATGTATGTATGCTTGAAATATTTAAATGGAGAAAGAGAGGAATGAAGAATGGATATTGATCCTCTTGCTCAATTGGGAATTCCTCCACTAATACATCATGGGAGAGAAATTCACACAAATCAATAGGAGAATGCCTTGAAATGGATGGATAGAAGAAAGCCTTCAAATTTTGGATCCAAATCATTTCTTTCTTTCTAGAGATCACCAAAAAGATCTTGAATGCACCTTGGACTTGAATTTCTTGAGGGTAGATGATTACGTGAACTTGGATCACTTGAAATTATAGGCATGTAATGGATGGAAAATTTAAGGGAAGAGGCATCCTTTTATAGTGATTTCAGAGTCCAAATTCACAAAGGTCGACCTCACTGAGAAGGAAAATGGAAATAATTTACATCAGGCCTGAAACCCACCAAGATTCAACCCTCAAGGTATAGGTAGAAAGTGGTTTGACCTCTACCTGAAAGGGTAAATTTTGAGTCAGACTTTGCAGGGTTTGAGAAGTATTAAGAGGCTCGGGGAAAAATGAGAAGAAAAGTGGGAAAATCAAGCATAAATGCATCCAAAATTGAGGAGATCACTAAAATGGGGCTCAATAGGTCCTAGAGCTTCCAAATTAATGGGTGATAAATTTTTAGGACTATACATTTATCCCCCACTTTATCGTGAGTATGAGACAAGATCATGCTCACGGTAAAGTAGATCAAATGCATAAGATGATCTCACCAAAGTTAAGGAGACAAGGAAACATCAAGCCCTGAAGTGAATTAAGTCCTCATCAATCCAAAACTAAGATAAGAGAGACATCACTCAGAAAAGAGAGAAGAAGAGAAGAAAGAGAGAGAAGAGAAGTTTGATTAATTTAGCCCTAGTAAGATTGTATGTCTTATTGTGAACCACAAAAACAAAGAAAAGTGTGACCACCATGCCTAGTAAGATTGAATGTCTTACTGTGGACCAAAAAAAAGTGCCAAAAAAGATGGCATTGAAAGTTATAGAAGGTTGTATTCCATGTTATTCAATCTATCTAGGATCTATCCTTAAAGATTGTATGTCAATAAGGGATCTAAAAAAGATTGATTTGTGCTTAAGGATTTTATTTCTATAAGGGATTGATAGAAAGAATGAAAAGGAGCGATCAGTCCCTAAAGATTGTATGTCCATAAGGGATCAAAAAGGTAAAGTATCATTGAAAGACAATGTGTGTGTAAAAAAATTGAGTGAATTGTATACCCTCACGTTAAAGCTATTTCAAACACCTTAATGGGAGAAATGGATTTAACAGGGATGAATGCATCCAATAGAAACATTTCCACAGTGAAATGCCCCTAAGAAAGTAAAAATCAAGGGAAATGAGCACATGACAAAAGAGAGCATGAAAGGGGTCTACCAACTCTGGGATCAGTAGGTCATATGATAACTCGTGTATATTAGAATTGTGTCAAAATGAAATTTCATCATCCCCCAAAGGAAGTAGACCTGCAATACAAAGGAAGAAATACACATTATAGTTACAAAGAAGAGTCTTTTTGGTCAGCATCATAGAGACCAAAAAGAATAGGTTCTACCATTCTGCATCATCCCAAGTAGACAACACAAAGGCACATTTAAGAATAATGGCATGTGTACAAAATAACATGTAATAACATATAGGAGAAGTAAGATAATAATAGAAGAATGATTACAACATCTTTTATTCATTTATCACCTTGTGTCAATAGAGAAACAAGGGTCATTTAAATAAATCTAAACAAGACATATAAAAAGAAGCACACCATAAGGGAAACACATCACAAAAAAAAGAAAAAAAAAGAAGAAAAATAAAATAAAAGAAAGGATCCAACATGCAAGAGGAGCTAGTCAAGCATATCACTTGCTCCCCTATCTCTATCTATAGTGTTTAGGGAAGGTGGGAGACTCATAAGATGAGAAATATCAAGCACAACATATAGAACAATAACCAAACAAGGACCTTGCTATGAAGAGAGGTCACTATGTTTGTCACTAAGAGTGATAGATAATTGTTGTGAAAGCATAGCTGGTAAATCAAGATCAATATTTTCATACGTATCATTAGAATCATTATTATGAATATCATTGTTAGTATCATAAACATCATTATCAAGAGTGTCTTCTTCATCAAGATAGATTGTAATAGAATCCAAGATACAAACAACATTGTCATGTTTACTCATTTTAAATTTGTTTAAATTCACTTCCTCCATAGGCTCAAGCATGAATTGGTCAAATGAAAGTGAATTAGGAGGAGGGGTATGAGTTGAATAAATATTTTAGGATACACATTCACGGGCTCTAGCATAATGTTTGTGACAATGATCACGATCATGATGGTTACATTTGGTTTTGCTAGATATTTGTGTTGTTTATCATGCAATGATAAAAAAACAAGATATCAGATCTAGTGTATCAAAGAAAGTTCTAAAAAGGAATAAAGATAATGAAGAATCACCTTGAATGCTAGTAGAGGATGCAACTTTAGATCTATATAAGCCCTATCAAACTGCATTGAAACTAGAAACAAATCAGGATCTAAAAACCCATAGGCTAAAACTTTCTGCTATCAAAATTTAAGTGTTGTAAGAACAAGTCGAACCTCATTCGACCTATACTAGTATAGGTTGAAGGTTTTTGACCTATACCCTGGAGGGTTGAATCTAAATGTCTTGGGACTGTGACTAAGATTGCACTTCCAAATTTGTAATTATGCGTTTAAAACTCTACGAATTTGCACCTGTACACAAGTGAAGGGGAAATTTTTGGGGGAAAGGGGCTTTCCTTGGTCAAGCCCCTATATAGGAATTGACCTTGAAATGAAATAATTAATGCATTTAAAATAAGAAAAATGTGTGTATTCACCTTTCTTGTCAAATTCTTATGGATGGATACTGATCTGGTATATCTACAAAGATTTATACTTTCTTGAATGTTGTAGGATGTCTTAACCAATGTAATAGATCTACACTTGCCAAATCATAGATCATGGATGTATGTATTCTTGAAATGCTTGAATGGAGAAGGAGAGGAATGAAGAATGGAAATGGATCCTCTTTCTCAATTGGGAATTCCTCCACTAATCCATTGTGGGAGATAAATTCATAGACATCAATAGGAGAATTCCTTGGAATGGATGGATAGAGGACAACCCTCAAATTTTGGATCCAAATCCTTGCTTTCTTGCTAGAGATCACCAATAATATCTTGAATGCGCCTTGGACTCAAATTTCTTGAGGGTAGATGATTGCTTGAACTTGGATCACTTGAAATTATAGGCATGTAATGGATGAAAAAATGAAGGGAAGTGTATACGCTAAATGTGGCCTTCTTACTTAGCCATACACTTCAACATGGTCATTGTTCACTAGTCACATACAAGAATGGATATAAATTATCCATCTTGCATGCCTGTGTGAGTCAACCTGTTGCCTCCTATCTAGCTAGGTTTTTGAATAAGCTCTTAGTGTTTGAGATTCTAAAAAACAAACACCATTACTAGAATGGAGGATTTAAGATAAAAATATAGTGCAAGATTAATCTCTAGAATGAAAGATGCAAGATTAATCTAAGAAATAAGCATGAGATTAAGGTAGGAATGAATATGAGATTAAGATAGAAATGAGATTAATCTAAGAGTGCTTGAAAGAAGCTAAAATAGACATGATTAATCCAATAATGATATTAGTTTATTGCAAATGCAAACTAAGAAATGTGAGAGTTTAAATGCATGAAAATTATTGAATTGAAAATGGTGCAGCGATTCAATGCAGTAATGAATTCTCTCTCCTTTTTTTGAATGAGAAATAAGGTTCTTTTATAGTTTGAGAGTCTAGTTAGAATGGAAAGTTTCATTTGAGAGAAACCATTAACACCTCAAAATCCAATTCACAATAGCAAGTTTCCTTTGAGATAAACAGTGAACTGTTGTCTTTTTGAGTGAAGGAAGCAGTTAACTGATTAGTTGCACTTTTGAATTTCAGTCAACTCAAAGTTTCCATTTCTAAACTGAAGTGAGGATTTTGGAAAGATTATTTGATTAAATAAATAAAATATGACCTCATAAATACATTTTCTCAATTATTTGAATAATTAACTTCTATTATTCAAATGAGGATATTTATTTAATAATCAAATATTATTTAATTCCTTTTTATGTATTTTAGCTAAAAATGGGAATTTAATTTAATTGAAGTGATAGGACTTTGTAATTAAATTAATTTGATCATAGGGTTTATTTAGCCAATTACAATTGATACTTAGGAATTAAAAGTAGTATGTGATTAATGCAAATTTAGGGTTTTATGCATTTGACAGTTAGGTCAAGTAGAGTTAGTCAAAACTCAGAATTGCCTAGTACCATAGGACTTTGATGATTCAAAAGAATGACAAATGTGACAAAATTGGTTAGGGTCACAAGATGCCAATTTTGGGGTGTTACATTTTTCCCCTCTTTGAATTGATGTGCGAGCAGTGCATTGATTCAAAGAAAAGTCTGATGTTTGAAGCATAGAAGAATATCTTAAATTGATTTCAATAATTGATGACAGTTTCAGAGCCATCTCCAGAATGAAGCTTAACTCTCTGAAGTCTAGGTTAGGTTGCCAAGACTCCAGTTAGATCAAGATTTTGAGGTTCATTTTCAGAATAAAGCTTAACTCTCAGGAATTTGGGTTAGATTGCCCCAATACCTAGTAGTGAGATTTTGAGATCCATCTCCAGAATGAAGCTTAACTCTTAGGGATATGAGTTAGATTGCTCAAATACCTAATATATTTCCACCTTTCAATAGAGTGTCATTAGAAAGAGGCTCAAAATTCAAGATTCAAGGTTAGATTACCCCAATACCTATCCATTTGAAAGATAGTCAGTAGATATTTTTAGGACTATCCCCAGAACAAAGCTTAGTCCCCCAATATATAGGTTAGATTGCCCAGATACCAGCTAGATCGAGTTTTACAATCATCTCCAGAACAGAGCTTGGTTTTCAGAAGCCAGGGTTAGATTGCCCCAAATCCTAATAGATGAGATTTTGAGAGTCATCTCCATAATGGAGGTTGACCCTCAGGGACCTGAGTTAGATCACTCAGATACAAAATAATGAGAATTCAAGAATCATATCCAAAACAAATCTTGATTCTCAAAAGTCAAGGTTAGATTGCCCCGACACCTAATAGATGACAAGATATAAGGAAAAGAGATGCCCCTAGTTATTCAATATTATAGAATACCTAGTTTTGACTATGAAGTATGAAAACAGAACATGCCCCAAGTGATGAGATACCCCTAGCAACAAGGATTTTTGAAAGTTAGATCAGATTGATTAAGATAGATTGAAAGTGATTCAATGATATAATCATCCTGCCCCCTCAGGAGCGAAATGGAAAGATGACATTCCATAATGGCGATTGAAAGTGATAAATCACATATAGAAGTTGAATCGAAGGTCAAGAAGAACTCAAAATAGATTACAAAAGAATCTAGAAGATGTAACAGAATGTTCATTGGAGATGATTTTGACAAGAAAGCAACATTAGAAAGTTGACTGCACAAGCATCTAATCGCGTAAAAATATTAAGTGTGATTTTGAGCTATTTAGAAGTGTCAGAATTTGATTTTGATCCTAAAAATGGATTTAGAGTGGTCAATTTAGCCACTTTTGAAGAGTGAGAGCAAGGATCAAACACTTCGACAATCGTGATGAAGCCAAAACGGTGAAAAAGAATCCCTCATCATACAAATCTAGCAGAACACAATGAAGTGACCATCAAAACATTATTACGATGCAATTCTAGAATGAAAATGCAATCCTATGCTAGAGTGAAAGTGCAATCCTATGCTAGAATGAAAGTGCAAGCCTATGCGAGATGCAATTCCTAGGACATGGTTGTTGGACCCATTGGAAAATTTATCATCATAGAGAATTTTTGGAAAATCAGAGTTGATACAATCCTTACTAGTGCCACTGCAACCATAAGGATATGAATATGACTTTCATCGGATAAGATATGGGAAACTAACGTAAGCATCGGGGTACAAAAGCCAAGATGACCTAAACATAGTTTCCAGTTTGATATAGTAAGAGTTCACCAGTTAACAAGTAGAGTAATATTGTTGGTAAATAGATTGTCCTTCTTCACTTTAACTCCAAAAAACCAAATATTAAAGGATCAATCAAATACAATAGTTGGGAAATGCAAATGAATAACTAATTTCCCTCTGAATTTGAAGGTATAGCTCCCTTAAATAAATTATTTTTAATGAATATGAATCTTTCCTAATCTAACAGGGGTATGTTCTTAACCTGAGAATAGAAGAGGTAAACCAAGCTAGGCCTAGACAAGAACTAGCTCAGGCAGATTCAATTCAACTAAAACTAACCAATCTAGAGATATCAGTAATCATACGAGCTCTAAAAATTGGTAATGCAATGATAGATAATGAGGATGCAAATGCAAAACTAAGGATTAAATATAAAGAAACAATGAGTCAATCTATTTCATAGGAACACCTCCCAAACATAGACTAACACTAGATTCCCCTCTGGTTAACTATATCAAATCATAATACAGAACTTTGGTTCAATCATAAACTGTAAATCTAATTTCAAGGAAACATTCAAATCAATAGAAAGATAAATGCAATGCAATGAAATGAAATGGAATAGTTAAAGAAATGGTATTCAGACAAACACAAATTTGACTCAGAAAAATGTCATTCTTCACACCACAATTTACCTGACCATTTATTGATTTTGGAAATAGTACATATAGAGTTCCAGAGTTGGACCGTTACAAAAAGGGTAACCAAAATGGTTCAAATTATCTAACCAAAAATGATAAACAAAGGTTTATCCATTACAATATTTATCAAAATTTAGTACAAGAAGGAATATATCTATACTTCAACTTTCTTCCCCTTGTCTAATTTAGCCCTATAGGCGATGATAGTTGTAATGATTGGGATGAGCTCTTCATGTCTATTGATGTGGACATTGGCATATCTGATGAGCCACTAGGAATGATCTTTGGCTAGAGCTTTAACAACATCTACTTGATCCTTTATCTCTTCCATAGCCTTGTAGATACACCAACTCAATTGCTGAAGATATGGTACTTTATCCAGGCGGTATGAAGACTGCTCTGCCAGTTTCTCCACATATTTTGAGAAGGATTTCTGCATGTTGGTCACTCCAATCATTTACTTTCCATGGCCACTTATCTGTGATTACATGTGGAGGCCTTGAAGAATTTTAAAATTTATGTTTAGCTCCTCTTTTATTTTGACATCTGTCTGCTGCAACCCCACTTTGGCTTGGATGATCATCTCAATCTTAAACTCTAGACTTTGGAGCCATTCAATCAAAGGCTCATCTCCTTTCTGCAAGATCTTGGTCTTTATTGCTTCCTTGGTCTTCATCTTCACTGCTACATGTAGCATTACTATGCATTCTTGACACTTCACTCTTTCCTCCATGAGATTTTGCAAGGTCTGGTCAATGTCATTTCTCTCCTTTTCCAACTTTAGTAGAGTGTCACCTAACTTCTTAATAACTACAAGCCCTTCGGACTTGGGTCTATCGATCCAATTCCTATAAATTTGCCCAAAATGTCTATCCTCTTGCAACTTGGCAATGATAGCTTGATTCTCTATAGCATTGGGATCGAAAGTGATTTGAGCACTGGGAACACTAGTGATCAGAGTGATGAGTTGCCTAATGAAATTTTTCAACTCACTAACTTTTGCTTTGAATTGCACTTTAGCAAACTTGAGCTCTTCAAGCTCTTCTTCAATCACCACATTGGTATACTTCCACAAATATACCTACATTGGTATCATGATGGGCCAGCCCTATATCCATTGACTACAAATAAAAATTGGAGGCATTCATGTCCTCAAATATACCCTCCTTTATAGGATTGGCTACTTCCATAGTGAGATGCCCAGTTTTAGGGTCTCAACCTAGTGTAGACATTGTCTTGACTTTCTTCACTTTACTCATAGTGGTGTTGGGTTATAAGGCCCATGAAAGGGTATATTTGCTGGATGTCCCTTCCTCTACTCTCTTATGCTTGCATTCTAGAGTGTTCTCTATCCAAGATTCAGCACTAGTAACTTTGGAAGCAGAGACCACTTCCTCTATGAAAAACTTCCTCATCATTGGAGGAGTAGCTTTGGGTCTGGAAGTAAATGGGTTCATCGAAGTAGGAGAGGAGGAAACTAATTTAATGACTTGAGAAGCTTTCTTTTTCTTCCCAACCACCTCATCTGATTCTGTAGCTGAAGTATTGGAGCTATCTTCACCCACCTCTACTATAGTAGGGGATCCTCTCTTTGGAGTATTTTGAATTGAGATGTTGAATTCTGTGTCTACTGCTCTAGCCTTAACTGATTTCTCAGGTCCTACACATTAAGTGAGCTCAACTGTAGACTTGGCCGAGTCCTTGGAGACTGCTTCTTCAATTGAGCTGATGTCTGGAACTAGGCTCTCTCCACATTTCTTCTCTAGTGGGATCTCTTTCTCAGGAGGTTCATCGTCTCCACCTGCTGGCTGAACAAATCCTTTAGCCATAGTTGAGGTTGTTTCTGTGGATTTTGTGGGAATTTTCAAAGTCTCCTTTGTAGGATTTCATTGAGAGGGAGGCTTCCTTTCTGATCTCTTCCTTCTACCTATCTTCCACTCGACCCACTACTCTGTCCTTTTGTAGATCCCACCCATCAAGGTATGCAATTTGTTAATGGCTTAACCTAGCATGGGTTCAAAACTTATAGGGAGGGGCTTTATCTTTTCTAAATATGTATTATCATACATATGTTGGTCATCATCTTCCAGTCCTTCAACTGCAATGTTAACTTTGAACTTTTTGATTTTTTCAATAGTTAACCTTCTGTAGAATCTTTCTTTTCTTTCTAATTCATCCTCACAATTGGCCCAATAGTCTTCAATATCATCAATGTGATGGATAGCATGAATCATTTGCAGTGATCTCTAGCATAATTCATAGGATCATATTGTGGCCTCAAAACATCATATGTCTCCAATTGGAACCTTTTTGAGAATGTTTTTAGAACATTCTTGGCCTTAGAATGGGATGCACAACTGTAAGATCCAATGGTCATTGGGAAATTGTAGCCTTTCTTCTTAGCAACAGCATAGATCAAATTCACTTGGAACTCTTGCCTCATTACTTCAACTAGCAAGATCATGTCATCAAGATATCTGGGCAACTTCAAAGGGAAGTCATCGAATCCTCTAATCCTGCAGAGCAGTACCAAGATATATATGATTTCTGGCTTCACGTTTGTGTCATATAATGTTTTAGGAAACTTTCCCTTGGCATTCCTCAACTCTTGAAACCATGAATTCATTATTTCCTTCTTCCACACCACCTTCTTTTCCCCATACTTGGTAACCGCCTGACTATATGTCATCTTTGAATATTTAGCCTCCTCCAGAATGTGCAAGGAGTTCTGGACAGAGTCTCAATCAATGAGAGTAGCACCATGTCTTTGGGTAGGATAATTTTCTTAGTATCTGAATTATATGGAGCTATACATTCTCAAACAAGCTCTGGTGCTTGAATTGCAATGGGAAAACCAGTGGCTTCAACCAATCCACTCTCCTTTAGCTTTTCATTAATAGGGTACATTTGGTCTCCCTAATCTATTCTAGAAGCTCTACATATTGAAGATCTTTAGAGAGGTCTGAGATTTTATGCCAGTCATAACTTATGTCATTCATCCCATTGAATCTCGTAAACTTAGTGGAATTTCTTTGATTGATTTTGACTCAGTAAATAGGGATATCTCTCAGGAATGTAAGAATAGAGAAAAACTATTTCTAAGAGCTTCAAATTCAGAAAATTTGTCAAAAACATGGTAGTTCCTATTTGCAATATTTCACTGATCTTATAACTTTTGAATTCTTACCGTTTAACGGTCGACTTCCCGCACCACATGAATGAAAAGATTAAAGCATTTATGAAAAAGTTTGTTATGAACTAAAATGACTTTATTTGAATTAAGTAATTTACCCCTATGGGCCATTAAGAAACATATTTTCACTTTAGATAACCGTAACAGTAACTTTTTGGAGGTGGCAGAAAATTAATTTTTCGCTTCCCTTTTTGGGCAGGGAAATACTTTTGGAGTGTTCTCTACCCAAAAATCTGTTGAGGGGAAATTTTAGCCTATTGAGATGCTAATATTATGTATGTCGATATGCACCAGGTTATTTATACCTTGAATCACTTATGAGGTAGATTCTTCTTCAAGGATCTTCCAATTTAATGATTTGGCAGAAAACATACTCCATGGGTCGAACCCACCTATTGGAGTAGTGGGGAAGCCATTTTCCAATTTTCTGCTGATAAGATTGCATCTTGGATTCTTCTTCCTTTGAAATTACTCACCCCAGAAAACACACTTTGCAGGTGATCTTCTGCCAAGGAGAAGCCCAAAACCAATTTTCCACCAATGCTGTAAAATGAAATGTCAACACCAAAGACTTCGAATGTAAATAGAACCAATGTTAGAAACCTCTGAAATATGACCTTTACCAGATTTGGGAACCTAACCTACCCAATTAAACATGACCTCAGATACAAATCCCCTCTGGCTTACAAAAGAGAAGTCAAATTGGGGAAATCCAATAAAGGCCTCCTAGCTTAAGGGGAAAAATAGACTTAGAGTCAAGACTCTCATGAAGACCTCAAGACCAATGCTACACACTAAACTTCCATTTCCCTCTAAAGGTACGGAGGACAAAAATGGGACAATAGCTGGCTCTGTCTGGGGACTTGGACATTCACACGTCCAAGCAAGGAACCCAAATCTCTGGTTTCACAAAGCTTGACAAAGGATGGCTCAAAACAAAACTAAAGAAAAAAAGTGGAAAGGAAGAAAGGAAGGAAACCTAACTAAGGAAAACAAAAATGGGAACTAAACATAACTATTATACAATACAGGGGTTACCTATTTTAGACTTAGATCTGGTACAATTTCAAGTCCTGACCATTGTATGTCAGGGGGAGTGCTTCACCATCTAGATAGGAAAATTTAAAGGAATTGTTCTCAAATGCTTGATGGATCTTGAAAGGTCCTTTCCACAACATTTCAAATTTTCCATGCATGCCTTTGGGTGCTCTGCGCTTATCCCATAATAGCACCATATCTCCCTCCATAAATTTCTGGGGTCTCCTCTTTTAATCGAACAAGTTATTCATGCGCATTTGATGTGATCGAACATTTTCTCTTTCCTCTTCAAGTTTTCTTAAGTAAAGAACCCTCTTTTCTAAACCATCTTCATATACACCATCTTCTACTGTCATTCTCAATCTACAAGTTGCTAACTCCAATGGCAATGGGAGATTGGTTTTGATCCCATAGACAAGCTCAAAAGGAGATACGCCAATGGCTCTTTTGGGAGTCACTCTATCTGCCAAGAGGGATTCATAAATTTTCTTATGCCAAGTTCTCTGGTTATCTGCTATGAGCTTCTTCATGATGTTCACCAAGTTTTTGTTACTGGACTCAACTTGACCATTTCCTTGAGGGAAATAGTCAGATGAGTGACTGATCATAATGTCATACTCAAAATAGAATTTGGTAATTGCTTGAGAAGAAAATTATGTGGTGTTATCCATAACTAACTTAATAGGCATGCTAATCCTTACCATGATGTTCTCTTTGATAAAATCACATACTACCTCTGAAGTAGTTTTCTTGGTTTCTTTCACCTCCACCCATTTTGTGAAATAGTCTGTCACAGTGATTATGTAGGTATGGCCTGTGCTAGATGTGGGATTAATAGGGACAATAAAATCAAGACCCCATTGCTTAAAAGGACCCTCAATTATCACTAGTCTGAGAGGTAGCGCTGCTAGCTATGGATTTCCATTAAAAAAATTTCATTTCTCACATCTTTCCACCCAATGATTTGCATCTCTAAAAATTCTCGGCCAATAATAACACTATCTCAATATCTTGGATGCAGGAACTGATGAGGAAAAGTGTCCCCCGTAGGATTCATCATGAAACACTTTTAACAAATTTTCTTGTTGTTGTTTGTCAACACACCAGAGGAAAGTCCCATCTATAGATCTCTTATACAATCTATCTTCCCAAATAACATATTTAGAAGCTTTTAGTTTCAAATCTCTTCTTTGTTTCAAATTCAATCCTTCAGGACATTCACTATATGTCAAAAAATATACAATATTTTCAAACCAAGGGTCTTGCATACTTACTGCTAAAACTAGTTGTTTCATTCCAGGATCTTTGTCCACTTGATTTTCTGCCATTGCTTTGTACAGTGCATTTCCTCTCACCAACTTGGTGGGTTTGATTTCGATGTCGTATTCTTGAGTCTTAGCCACCCATGCTCCTTTTTTATTATATCCCACATCCTGTTGAGTCAATATACTCTTTACTGCAATGTCAGGCACATATACCAGGGAGTGAGAGTGTAAAATATAGAATTTGAAGTTCTTTAAAGCCTTTACTACTGCAAAAGCATGCTTTTCATTCTGAGAGTATTTCAACTCATGATTTTTTAGAGGTGTGGTCATAACAGAAATAGGAGCCTAAACTCTTTCCTTGTTCTCCTGCATGAGGATGGCTGACAGAGTATGTTCAGAGGAATAACAATACATTATGAAATCCTTTTTGTAGTCTAGGTGACATAAAACTGGGGCATTGGCTATGGCACTTTTAATGCTTTTAAAGGCTTGTTTGCCAGGGTCGTTCCATTTGAAGTTTACATTTCCTTTCATCATATCTACTATGCATTTGATAATTTCATAAAAATCTGGGACAAACCTCCTGAGGAAGTTTACCTGACCGAAAAATGATTTTACTCTATTTTTTTCACAGGCAAGCTCAGTTGTTGGATCGCTCTCACCCTTTCTAGATCAATCCTTATGCCTTCCTAGGAAACAATGTGACCTAGTTATTTCCCTTCAGTAACACAAAAAAATAACTTCTTGGGATTCAATGAAATCTCGTCTTCCCTAAACCTTTGCAACACTCTCCTTAATTCATTTATATGATCAGCTCTTTTTCTAGAAAACACTGTAAGATCATCCAGATACATACCAATTATTTTGTTCTTCATATTTCTGAAGGAAAGATCCATACCTCTCTAAAAGGTATCTCTGACATTGATTAACATGAGTGACATTCTTTGATATGTGAAAGTGCCCCATGGGGTAGTGAAAGCCATTTTTTGCTAGTCTTCTTTCTCCACTTCTATCTGATTATACCCCCAGAAGTCATCTAACATAGACATCATCTCAGCTCCAGCCATAACTGCAGTAGGTGATCCATGTTGGGAAGGGCGTAATTATCTTTCAAGGAAGATTGATTAAGATTTCTAAAATCTACGCAGATTATTATTTCTCCATTCTTCTTCCTCATAGGTACTATATTTTCCACCTAGGTAGAGTGATGGATAGGATATATGATACTTTCTTAAAGCATTTTATCCACTTCTCTAAATATGGCATCAACAACTTTAGGCTATTAATTTCTTTGTTTCTGCCTGAATGGAGCAGCCTTAGGTTTTAAATGAATTTGGTGTTTGAATTTCCCATTCATAAAACTTTTTAAATCTTCATAAATTCAAGCGAAAAAATCTTGGTATTCTAGGAAGAGTTTCCTGGACTCTTCTCTTTCTTCTTTAGTGCAGCATTTTCCAATGTTGATAATCTTGGGATCTTTCTCACTTCCAATATTAATTCCTTCATATTCACCGGTGGTAGGGCCTTTCTCAATTCTCTTCTTTTTAACAAAAGTATCATTCCTATTGAAAAGTTTTTCAAGTGTGACTAAATGAGGAGGAATGATATTACCTTTAAATTGGATGACATCTGACTTATCCTTCTTGTGCTTTTCATGATAGTTTATTTAATGATCATTAGGAGTATCCCTATGGAAGTCACCGCCACTCTCCAAAAAGAGAAGGATATTCTTGTCATCTTCGAACACTTGCCAATCTTCTACATTATCAGGCATGGATGGTCTATACACAACCTCTACTTGGTACTTCTTATCTTTGAATTTTGGGTGTGGGAGGAGTAATGAGGCTGATACTGCTAAAGATTCTGCCTTGGAATTCAACTCTCTTGGCACAAATTCAATAAAGAATGTATCTAATGCTTCGATTTCATCCCACACTCTATTCTTTTGGTTTTTTAATCTATGATTCTTCACAGAGTATTGATTCTTGACTTGGCATACAATTAACTCAGCATCACCTCGAGCTCTCAAAATTTTCATGCCCTTCTCCTTCACAACAATAATTATTAATAGTAGGGCTTCATATTCGGTTATATTATTGGTTTTTACAAACTCCAATTTATAAGCCATGGGCTCACATACTCCATCTAGCAATATTAAGACTATGCCTACACCAAATCCTAACAACGCACAACTACCATCAAATTCCAGAGTCTAGATCTGTGGTGGTGTTTCTTTAATGGAAGACTACTTTTCCTCTTTTTCAAGTTCATTTTCCCCATCATGATCATATGTAAATAGAATATAGTTGCCAAATTCTAATTCTTGATACATAATTTGGGCTTTATGGTCATCAGATTTTAGCACTCTGAACTTAGCTTTCTCTTTGGGAACTAGCTTTATCTTTTTGTCACCCATGGGGTTTAAAGATTGAGACCAATCCAGCTTTATTTCCCCTCCTAGATCTCTACAAAAATGTCTACTTAGCAACAAACCGTAACTAGCAGGTATATTAGCAACAAGTATTATTAACAACATTTTCTTCTCAGGTTGTACTGCTAGAGCCACTTGAGCATCTTAAATTTGTCCAACTAGAGGTATTTTCTTGGAATCCATGGAGTAACACCTACCATGAGAATTAGTGAGGGTAAGACCTAAGGCTTTGGCTATAGTTGATGGCATTACATTGTCTAAGGCTCCTAAGTCTATTATGCAATTGCTTAATTTGCAACCATTAATATACAATGACACATAGAATGGATCAAGATTTTGACCTGGGAAGGTGGCCAAAATAGATGACTCTCCCTACTTAATTAGGTCTACAAATATAGACTCATTTTCTATAGTAGTCATGACATTTTGGTTTAAATTTTGATTCCCTTCTTTACAGTAGTCTGCTACTTTTTTTTGTTCTATAGGATTAGACTTAAGATAGTGTATGGGGGAAATTTGAATTTTGGAATCTCTACAGAATTGAATAATGTCAATATATTTTTATTCCTTACCCAGTTGTAGAATCCTCACTCCTTGGTTTCCCTCCTTAGAATTGGAAGTAGATTCCTCATTATTTTTTGGTGGAGGTGTGGAAGCAGGGTGTTTATCTTTCTGAATCTGGGTCAATACTGTGTAGAAGGTTCCATCTATGGTAGCATAACATGTCGCTTCTTTTTTTGAATCTAATTCATACTCTAAATATAAGTTTTCAGAGTAGCCATGTGAGTACGAATCTAGTTTAGCTCCAGATACTCCAGCATTCCACTCATCAATCTGATGCATCTTCCAAGCATGAGCTACATCAGGGAAACTTTCTCCATCATGATCTTTCGTTAGGTGAAATGCACACATGTTTCCCCTTTAGGAGGAGCTTCTATAGCTAGCCTTTGTGGTGGAGGTGTTAATTGTAACATCTTTCCCTCCACATTCCTCCCATCATTGTTTCTTCGAGGATGGTCTTGAAAGTTTCATTGGTAGGGATTATTAAATTTGGGAAGTTGCCTCTTCAAGGCAATGAATTCATTGGATAATTTTTTAATCATCTCATTTGATGATGTGGTATTACTAGTACTGGCTCTAGATTGTATTTCTCTCTTCCACTTTCCTGATGAGATCATGTGGTCTTCAATTTCTATAGTAGTTCTTTGTGTGGCATCAAAATTTGTTAGGTTTACTCTTCTTAAATCATATTTGATATCAGGTGGCATAACACTTATGAAGAATGTTTTCAAATTCCTCATAGTAGGCTTGTCAGCTGTTGGGATATGATTTACAAGCTTGTTAAATTAAGCCACAAAATCCCTCATACTGATAGAAGGCTCTTTCTTGACAGAAGTCAATTGTATCAACAAGGCATGTTCATCTTCGACATTTTTAAATCTTCTTTCAAAAGTAGCTCTCGTAGAAGACCAATCTATGATAGAAGAATTGGAAAAGTGATGGAACCAATCAACATCACCTTCAACAAGGGTTTCAACAAATAATCTAATGGCCACATCTTCTTCTTGCACTACTAAGATATTAATCGAAGCAAAGAATGCAGCAATGTGTTCATCTGTAGATACTTTCCCATCCCCAGAGAATTTGGGGAAATTCTTCCTTGAACCTGAGGGAAGGGGATTATATGCTGCTAATTACAGTGGTCCAACTATAGTGGCCCAAGGGACTTCCATAACTACTTGACATAGATAAGGTGTTAGGTTGACAATAGGAGGAGCAACCACTCCGTGCAAGGTTAACACTTGGCAAGTGGTAGACAAAAGAGTAGATTGTTTGGGAAGTGAAGGGGTTTTTCTCTTGTTCTTGTTAGTTTTGTTTCCTCGATGAGGTACTTCAAGTAGAGAAAAATTAATATCTACAAGTCTCTCAAATACTAGGTTTGTACTACCTTCCTTTTTTTCACTCCTAAGAAATCTTTTAGGCTCTAGAGCTTCAACTAATTCTAAGATCTAGCTTCACATTGTACTTGGATTTGTGCCCTTCTTAGATTTATCCTTTGGATGGCACCCTCAAGTGCTTCTTCTCTATCTTCTTCTTGTTTGACCACTTGGCTGGCATTCCTATAGTGTTCAGTGTTTCTTTTGTATCTCCAGACAAAAGTATTTAGTGAGGACATGAGATCCTCTTTATCATCTTGGAAAACAAGATTCAGTCAGAGCATAGGAATTATGTTTTCATGGGGAAGCACCATCTTTCCTGATGGTATTTATTCTAGTATAATGACCATTTGTTTCACCAACAGAGTCACCAAAAATCTGTTGGTAAAAATGTTGTCCTTCTTCACTTTAACTCCAAAATACCCAAATATTAAAGGATCAATCAAATACAACAGTTGGGAAATGCAAATGAATAACTAATTTCCCTCTTAATTTTAAGGTACAACTCCCTTAAATAAATTATTTTCAATGAATATGAATCTTTCCTAATCTAATAGGGGTATGTTCTTAACCTGGGAATAGAAGAGGTAAACCAAGCTAGGCCTAGATAGGAACTAGCTCAGGCAGATTTAATTCAACTAAAACTAACCAATCTGGAGATCTCAGTAATCATACGAGTTGTAAAAACTGGTAATGCAATGACTGATATTGAGGATGCAAATGAAAAAATAAGTATTAAAGATAAACAAACAATGAGTTGATCTATTTCATAGGAACACCTCCCAAACATAGACTAACACTAGATTCCCCTCTGGTTAACTATATCAAATCATAATACAGAACTTCGGTTCAATCATAAATTATAAATCTAATTTCAAGGAAACATTCAAATCAATAGAAAGATAAATACAATGCAATGGAATAGTTAAAGCAATGGTATTCAGACATACACAAATTTGACTCAGCAAAATGCCATTCTTCACACCAAAATTTAGTTGACCGTTTATTGATTTTGGAAATAGTACATATAGAGTTCCAAAGTTGGACCGTTACAAAAAGGGTAACCAAAATGGTTCAACTTCTCTAACCAAAAATGATAAAAAAAGGTTTATCTCTTACAATATTTATCAAAATTTACTACAAGAAGGAATCTATCTATGCTTCAACTTTCTTCCCCTTGTCTAATTTAGCCCTATAGGCGATGACAACTGTAATGATTGGGATATTCTCTTCATGCTTATTGATGTGGAAATTGGTATATATGATGAGCCACCAGGAATGATCTTTGGCTAGAGCTTTGACAACATCTACTCGATCCTTCAAGTCTTCCATAGCCTTGTAGATACACCCACTCAATTGCTGAAGATCTGGTACTTTATCTAGGTGGGAAGAAGATTGCTCTGCCAGTTTGTCCACATATTTTGAGAAGGATTTCTGCATGTTGGTCACTCCAATCATTTCCTTTCCATGGCCACTTGTCTATGATTCCATGTGGAGGCCTTGAAGAAGTTTAAAATTTCCATTCTGCTCCTCTTTGATTTTGGTATTTGTCTGTTGCAACCCCTCTTTGGCTTGGATGATCATCTCAATCTTAAATTCTAGACTTTGGAGCCATTCAATCAAAGGCTCATTTCCTTTCTACAAGATCTTGGCCTTTATCACTTCCTTGGTCTTCATCTTCACTGCTACATGTAGCATTATTATGAAATCTTAACACTTCATTATTTTCGCCGTGAGAGTCTGCAAGTTATGGTCAATGTCATTTCTCTCCTTTTCCAACTTTAGGAGAGTGTCACCTAATTTCTCAACAACTACAATCCCTTCAGACCCGAGTCTCTCAATCCAGCTCCTATCAATTTGCCCAAAATGCCTATCCTCTTGCAACTTGGCAATGATAGCTTGATTCTCTGCAACATTGGGATCGAAAGTGATTTGAGCTATGGGAATACTAGCAATCGGAGTGATGAGCAGCCTGATGAAATTTGACAACTCACTAACTTCTACTTTGAGTTGCACTTTAGCAGTCTTGAGATCTTTGAGCTATTCTTCAATCACCACATTGGTAGACTTCCACCAATCCACCTTGGTATCATGACGATCTATCCCTATATCAAATGACTCCAACTAAAAATCGGAGGTAGTCATGTCCTCAAATCTACCCTCCTTTGTAGGCTTGGCTACTTCCATAGTGAAATGCCCAGTTTCAGGATCTTAGCCTAGTGTAGACATTGTCTTGACTTTCTTCACTTTACTCATAGTGGTGTTTGGTTGTAAGACCCATGAAAGGGTATCTTTTCTAGATGTCCCTTCCTCTACTCTCTTCCTCTTACATTCCACAGTGTTCTCTATCCAAGACTCAACACTAGTAACTTTGGAAGAAGAGACCAATTCCTCTATGAACAACTTCCTGATCACCGGAGGAGTAGCTTTGGGTCTAGAAGTAAATGGGTTCACCAAAGTAGGAGAGGAGGAGACTAATTTAATTACTTGAGCATCTTTCTATTGCTTCCCGACCACCTCATCTGATATTATAGCTGAAGTATTGGAGCTATCTTCACCCACCTCTATTATAGTAGGTGATCCTTGCTTCAGAGTATCTTGAATCAAGATGTCAACTTGTGTGTCTACAACACTATCCTTAACTGATTTCTCAGGTCCTACACCTTTAGTGAGCTCAACTGTAGACTTGGTCCGGTCCTTGGAGACTACTTCTTCACTTGAGCTGATGTCTGGAAGCAGGCCCTCTCCACATGTCTTCTCTAGTGGGATCTCTTTCTTAGGAGGTTCATCAACTCTGCCTGCTAGCTGAACTAAGCCTTTAGCCATAGTTGAGGTTGTTTTTGAGGATGTTCTGGGAACATTCAAAGTCTCCTTTGCAGGATTTCATTGAGAGGTAGGCTTCCTTTCTGACCTCTTCATTTTTCCTATCGTCCACTCGACCCACTACTCTGTCCTTTTGTATATCCCACCCATCAAGGTCTACAAGATGTTAATGGCTTGACCTAGCATGGATTTGGAACTTATAGGGAGGGGATTTATCTTTTCTAAATATGTATTATCATACATATGTTGGCCATCATCTTCCATCCCTTCAACTACAATGTTAACTTTGAACTTTTTGATTTGTTCAATAGTGAACATTGCGTAGAATCTTTCTCCACTTTCTAATTCATCCTCGCAATTGGCCCAATATTCTTCAATATCATCAATGTGATGGATAGCATGACTCATTTGTAGGTGATCTGTGGCATAATTCATTGGATCATACTATGGCCTCAGAACATCATATGTCTCCAATTGGAACCTATTCAAGAATGTTTTCAGAACATTCTTTGCCTCAGATAGGGACGCACAACTGTAAGCTCCAATGGTCATTGGGAAATCTTATCCTTTCTTCTTAGCATTAGCACACATTAGATTCAATTGGACCGCTTTCCTCATTACATCAACAAGCGCGATAATGTCATTAGGATATTTGCGTAGCTTCAAAGGGAAGTCATCAAAACCTCTGATCGTGTGGAGCAGTACCAAGATATCTACAATTTCTAGCTTTAGGTTTGTGTTGTATAATGTTTTAGGCTACTTTCCCTTGGCACTCCTCAGGTCTTGAAACCATGACTTCATTATTTCCTTCTTCCACACCACCTTCTTTTCTCTGTACTTGATAACCACCCGACTATATGTCATCTCTGAGTATTCAGCCTACTCCAAAATGTGCAGGGAGTTCTGGATGGAGTCTTGATCAATGGAGAGTAGTACTATGTCATTGGGTAGGAGAATATTCTTAGTATCCAAATTATATCGAGCTATACATTTTTGAACAAGATCAGCTGCTTGAACTACAATGGGAAAACCAGCAGCTTCAACCAATCCACTCTCCTTCAGCTTTACAATAATAGGGTGCATTTGGTCTACCCCCAATCTATTCTAGAAGCTCTACATATCAAAGAACTTGAGAGAGGTGTCTGAGATTTTATACCAGTCAAAAGTGATTTCGTTCATCCTATCGAATCCCGTAAACTTAGTGGTCATGCTTCGATTGATTTTGACTTGGGAATTAGGGATATCTCTCTAGAATGTAAGAACAGAGAAAAACTATTTCTAAGAGCTTCAAGTTTAGACAATTCATCAAATAGATGGTAGTTCCTGTTTGCAATATTTCATTGATCTTAAAATTTTTGAATTCTTATTGTTTAATGACTAACTTTGCGTGCCACATGAATGAAAAGATTAAAGAATTTATAAAAAAGTCTGTTATGAAGTAAAATGGCTTTATTCAAATTAATTACTTTACCCCTACGGGTCATTAAGAAGCATCTTTTCACTTTAGATAAGCATAATGGTAACTTTTTGGAGGTGGGGGAAAATTACTTTTTCGCTTCCCTTTTTGGGTGGGGAAATACTTTTGGAGTGTTCTCTACCCAAAAAAATTTTGAGGGGGAATTTTAGCCTATTGAGATGCTAAAATGATGTGTGTCAATTTCACCAGTTTCTTTATACCTTGGATCTCTTATGAGGTAGATTCTTCTTCAAGGCTCTTCCAATTTAATGATTTGGTGGAAAACGTACTCCGCAGGTCAAAACCTACCTGTTGGAGTAGTGGGGAAGCTATTTTCTGCTTTTTTGCCGATAAGCTTGCATCTTGGATTATTCTTCATTTAATCTTTCCTTTTGGCTCGTAGAGGTGCATTTGGTCTGCAATAATCTTTCTAGCCCCCAAATTATCCACTTTCAAACTTTACTGACTGCTGAAGCCTTTGAAATTACTCACCGCAGAAAACACACTCTACAGGTGATCTTCCGCCAAGGAGAAGCCCAAAACAAATTTTTTGTGAATGTTGTAAAATAAAATTTTGACACCAAAGAATTCAAATGTAAATAGAGCCAATGTTAGAAACCTCTAAAATATGACCTTTACTAGATTTGGGAACCTAACCTACCTAATTAAACATGATCTCAGATACAAATCCCCTCCGAATTACAAAAGAGAAGTCAAATTGGGGAAATCTGATAAAGGCCTCCTAGCTTAAGGGGAAAACTAGACTTAGACTCAATACTCTCATGAAGACCTCAATACCAATACTACACGCTAAAATTCCATTTCTATCTAAAGGTATGTAGGACAAAAATGGGGCAACAAGTAAAAATCAAGGAGATAATTCTGACCTCACCAACAAGCAGGAGACAAAGAAAAGATAAATGAAATCAATGAGAAAAAGTAGCATACAAAGAGAAATTCAATCATAGCTTAGCATGTTTCAAAGTTTTTGAATGTGTTTATGTATAGAGGTGTTGAGAAACACCATTGCTCTTGTGACCTCTTAGTGTTTGATATATGTTGTTTACGTTTGTGATATCCAATGTGTGTTGAAAAGATAGATGTATCCAAAGATAGTGTTAAGAAACACTATTGATTGTGGTGTTTAGAAACACTTGTTTGTGTTAGTAGAGAGTTGTCCTTCATAAATGACAAGATTATAGAGTCAAGTGTGATCCAAAGATACAATCAAATTTGGGGACCTATACCCCTAGTGAGATTTCAAGAACCATCTCCATAATGAAGCTTGATCCTCAGGGATCGGAGTTAGATTGCTCAAATACCTAATAGATGAGATTTCAAGAATCATCTCCAAAATGAAGTTTGATCCTCAAGGATATGAGTTAGATTTCTCAAATACCTAATAGATGAGATTTTGAGAACCATCTCTAGAATGAAGCTTGATCCTCAGGGATCTGAGTTAGATTACTCAAATACCTAACAATGATGTGATCTGATTGGGGACCCATGCCCTAAGAGCAAACAATGATGATTGACTTGACTCATACTGTGAGGAAAAACTTGATTTGATTTCCCCTAGGCTTATGAATATGGATCAGTGTCAAGTTAGAAGGGTTCGTAGAAGAACGAAAGTGTCACAAAAGTGATTGGTTTCTATATACAAGCTGAAGAAAAGGATCACTAAGAATGAGTGGTAATAGATAGAATATTGAGTAAAACTCCAACCTCAATGGATTGATGTTGAAATGTAGATATACATTATTAGTGAGAAATCTCATTAGTATAGCAACAGTAGGAAGATGCAGTGAGAACCACTGGTGACTGATGCAAGAGAGATTCTCAAGTAGAAAGATCTGAGTAATAGCTAGGCATCAACAGGAAGACACGGTGAGAACAACTACTGACTGACACAAGAGATATTCTCAAGTAGAAATATCTACATAATAGCTAGGCATCAATAGGTAGCCAAAGTGAGAACCACTGGTGACCGATGCGAGAGAGATTTTCAAGTAGAAAGATTTGAGTAATAGCTAGGCATTAGTAGGAAGACACGGTGAGAACCATTGGTGACCAATGCGAGAGAGATTATAAAGTATAGAAATCACAGTAATAGCTAGGCATCAGTAGGTAGCCGCAATGAGAACTACTAGTGACTGATGCAAGGGAGATTCTCAAGGAGAGAGATCTTAGTATAAGAAAAACAAGAGTAGGTAGACGCAGTGAGAACCACTGGTGACTGTCATGAAATAGATCCCAAAAATTTATAGAACAATGCCCCCTAGACAAGGAGGTTTTGCCCCTAGAGTATGACCAGTTTCAATCCATGTAAGTTGGTGTCTTGAAGGTAGCTAAGAGCATTTTCAAATGAAATCAAGAAAGAAGTTGTATAGAGCTAAGTCATGTTGCGATAAATACAGCAAGGGTCATCTCCAGAATGAAGCTTGACTCATAGGAATCTGAGTTAGATTGCATAGATAACTAATAAATGAGGTTTTGGGAATCATCTCCAGAATAGAGCTTGACCCTTAGGGATCTAAGTTAGGTTTGTCAGATACCTAATAGATGAGATGTTCAATTTTTTGTATTTTGAGATTTTTTATTCTTTTTGGTATTTTCTGATATAAGATAGATCCCTTGAACAAGTAGATGTAGTTGCAAAACCATGGGAAATCTCATTAAACCAGAGCCAACATAAGCCACGTGCCCTTGTGACAAGGTATACAAAAACTTATATGGATGGATTTTGGGGGAAGAGAAGAAGACAACTATTCCCAAGACTATCTTTTTTTGCAAGACTAGAAGATTTTGTGAATGATAAACTTCATCCACCAGGTAGGACAATTCCATTTTTTTTAATTTTTTTTAGGACATTTTGCAATTTTTATTATTTTTTAGATTATTGATCTCAAGAAAGATCACATTGGTTTGCCCCAAATGTCTAGCAAGGTGGAGGACATTAGAGATGGATTAGAAAGCTGATGGATGAGGTGAATAGATAATCATCGATGAAGAGGGTGAATGCGACCCTCAAGGATAGTCTCCTCAAGATTACCCAAGCTAGGGAAAAATGAATATAGAAATATAGGCTGATGGAGTGGTGTTGGATAGCACATAGGATGATGACCAGATGTCATGAAAGCATGTGGTCCAAAAGAATGGACATTGTTAGAAATATTGAGAGGGGGGGTGAACCAGTGTTTGTCAAATAATTACTTTTCAACTACTTAAACATAAATCAAACATACATAGAATGAAGCATAACCAGAGAACTCATAACACGTGATATGATTACAGGGAAACCTTGATCAGAGGAAAACCCTGGTGGGAATTAGTACCCACAAATATTGTACTAAGTATAATGAACTTGTGAGAGTTCCTTTACCCTGTTAGAAGCAGTCTTTACAATATGAGTACAATGACCTGGTTAAAGGTCTGACCCTTTTAGGAGTCTTTTACAAAACCCTATTAAAGGTATATGGCTCACTACCCAATAAGATGAAGACTACAACCTTCTGAAAGATAATATGCACTATATCAAAATGAACTATTGTGATGACACTATTGTCTAATTAGTTCTGTGTATGTGTGGATGCTCTTAGTCTCTTAAAGAGCTATATCATATACTAATTTCATTGTACGGTCCCTCTGTGTCTTGCTCTTACATTATAATCAACACTTCTAATATATCTTTACATTACATACTTATATCTTCAAATCTGAATAGACGCGACCCAAAAAAAAACACTAGTCGGCCCTAAAACAAAATATACAATGCTTCCAAACAAGTCGGATCAAGTGTGTTTACTAAAATGTTGATTACATCATTACAATCACATAACCAAAGGTGCTTAGCTATTACATTATAAAATAACACATGTTGATCAAAACACTTAGTCGGCTTCCATGCTCTGTCTCCTAGACTGCTGGTCTATTGATCTTCTTGTAACTTTGTCATACTGTAGTTCCATACTATGCATGTCTGGATGTAGTATGTACACATATCATACAACTTATATCTGAATGCACATAAGCTGAATCGATCTCTCGCACGTGCACTAATGTGTTGATCACTGAGTATCTCTGACTACCCTATTTTCCTTACTTAGTCATTTTGTCTTTCAAGATAGAAACTAATCATGACTTTGTTGCCATGATGACAACACAAAATGATTCATGCATCCTTAGATAGTCAACTTTCCAACAATCTCCCCCTTTGTCATTTATGGCAACAAAGGAATGTTGCCAAGTTACTCAAAATGACTTAACACAAAAAGTGACTATATACCATCGTATATACATATACTTCTCTGCATATACACATTCTATATTACTCCCCCTTTAAAATTAATGACAAAGGTGTACAAAAAATTGTAATTTTACTGCATACTTACTCCATATAAACTTCAGGGTATGCAATTTTAAGAGATTGGATCTCTTTCTGCCAAAATACCTTCATAGCATCAACTGTTTATAGATGCGTGCACAATGCATATGTCAGCTTCTCCATTTTTATCAGATCCATGTAGGGACCTTGATCATATGTCAATATAGTGGCATCAATCTGTTTGATGTTCTCATTGAGGACTGCTAATGATGGTGCAAGTGCATTTCTTAACTGGGTTTGCCTTACCCTTATCTTGCTGATTTCTAACTTTGTTTTTTCAATTTTGTCTAACTGCCCTTGGTAGACATTGTTACATATGTTCATGTCTTGCATGGAAGTTTCAACTAATTTTCTTATGCTATCCACCATTAGTTTTTCCTCTTCAACCTTTTTTGTGTGCTCAGAGGTGAGCTTCACTTTATCCATACAGTTTTCTATGACTCTCTTTCCTTTATCTGCCAATTCCTTCAATATAGATTGCCCAATTTTTAAGGAGTTTAGGTCTCAAGTAAAGTTCTTTACCAATTCATTCAGTATCTCCTTCTTTTATTCATCTTTTGCAATTTGAGGAGCAGAGTCTACTAGACTTGTGAAGTGTGATATGAAATTTGTCAAAATGTTGTCCACATCTTCAACTGATTGGACTTTTTCTATTTTCTAATTAGCAGGCACTAAGTCATTCAAAATGTTTACTATTTCCAAAATGTGAGGGTTCCTCATCACTTGTTTTTCCTTTTCTTTTTCCATAGCAAGAACGTTGATTTTGATTAGGTCTTCTTCTCCCCATGCATCCAAACTTGCTGAATCAGGAGTTAACCTTGACAACAATGAGGTAGATGGTTGAGTGGATGGTGAGAATATAGTGTTCTAACTAGTATCCACACATTCAACCTTTACTAGTATCTCTTTTATTGGTGTATTATCACCTTGAGTATCATCTTGAGTACCTTTTTCTTTATCCATGTCAATTTTATCATTGATGGGAACATTATCTTGTTGTGCAGAGGTATCATCAGTGCACATTTCTTTAGTACTTACAAATTCCTTATCAACTATGTCCATTTCTTTGTCAGATGCAGTCATGGATATCTTGACATTGTCAACTAATATAGTTTCTTCTGAGTCTTTATCTGTATCAGAAGTTATTGTCACTATGGGTGCTGAAACCTATGGACCTATCATAGGCGTAATCTGAATTACTAGTTTTGTAACATGTTTGGTAGGAGTTGGAGTAAATTTTGTTGTAGGCATCATTTGTGGATACATGTGTCTATCCATAGAGACTTGTGCAAATGCCTTTTTAGTCTCCTAACCTATCTGTTCATACTCTTTGTTCACGATTAGTAGGGTCCTTGTCTTAGTTCAGAGATGAGGCTTCAATAGATCCAATAATATAGCTTTCTCATCATGCGAGTATATAGGAAGAAGAGTATCCAATGTTTCTTCTCTTATCCTCATGTCTTCCACAATTGCATGTCTTTTCATTATCTCCAACAAGTTCCATAACTGATCTGGTATCACTGTCTTGAGTTCAAGAACTATTTTCTTAAACTTGATCATATGAGATATGATCATTGAGTGTATCTCAGTTTTATCAATTTCTTGATACTTGTCATAGACTTTAGAAAGTGTATCTAATCTCCCTTCATTAAACATCTTGTTCCTCAAAAAATTTAGACTAGGTCTAAATCCTACCTCGGGAGGAGCTTGAGTATTCTTAGCTTTGCTCCGAGTGTTCCTTGAGGATGGGTGATTTGTAGGTGCTTGTTTTCTTCCTCTAGTCTTCTTGCTTAGTGTAGACAATGGGGATGAATCTAAGTCAATGGTGGTAGAGGGCACAGAGGTTCTCTCTACTTTCTTCTTCTTCTAGATCTGTTCATCTTTCCCAAGTTATTTTTCTATCTTGGCATCTCTGGCTTTGTCGAGATCTTCTTGAGTGACTCTATGAACTTTCAGTATGTTAGATGAAATTATGGAAGCTTTCCTTTTATTATCAGCACTATGTAAGATAGTATCCACTTCATTGGTCTTCTCTTTGTAAGTGCCCCAACTAGGTTCATTTGGATCTTTGGGTGCTGACAATAGAACTTGCGCATATCCTTCTAGCACATGTTCTTCCACTTCATAACCAAGAGGATGAATCCATTTGGTTCTAGGTTCAACTCCCTCCATGCAAGTGCAATCTATTTCTACCATGAAACATATGGTATCCTTATATTTGTCAACTATCTTCTCAGATAATTTGTACCCATTCTACATTTTGATCCTATATGTCTTTATATCCATATCCATGGCATTCCTTGCACTACTCTCTAAGGTGACCTTGAGTGATATCTGAGACATTGTGGCTTTGCTCCTGTCTAGGTAAAGGTTTGCAACCTTTCCAACTATATGGAAATACAAATAAATGATCAAAGATCCAAACCTAAATGTCTTGCTCCTGTCATGTTTGATGATTCAGATGTTGTCAATCAATTGACCATGCAAGATCTCACACAAATTGTATTGAGTGTTATCCTTCACCATTCTGATAGCTGCTAGGACTGTTGCTGCAGAGACACTATTCAGTCTACTTTCTTGCTAAAACTTATACCCGAGTATCATTGTCAGAAGTTTTATGTCATCTTCTTTGATAGGTTCAACTCTCATTCTATGCTTGTCACTTCTGGATAGACAAACTTGTTCAATCTACTTTTTGACATCCTTGCGAGTGGGAAAGAGTGGTCCAGTCTTGGGAAGTCTGGTTAATTCATGAATTAGGTCTATGGTGATACACACAGGGACCTCTCCAATCCAGTAAAGATCATCATGTATTCTGTTCAACAAAATATTTACCCATTCAGGCTCATCAAACTCATGCACATTGGAATACTCAAAGATAGGGTTATCAATCAAGTGCATGAACTCATCTTTGAATGTGTAGTCAAGTTCCATCATGGATGCCATATGAGTAGCTATTTTAACATCTCCTACTATTTCTTTCTTATATTAAATATACTCGCGGATATCTTCCACGTGAACAACACCTAGCAAGGTTTTGGAGAAAGGTCCTTCCACATCATCTAGTATGGATTTGAATGGATGCTTCTTGAATACAAATCTCTTCCTCTCTGCTATATCAAACACAACTGGAGTCGCCATACTTACTTGGAATTTTTCTTAAGTAGGGTTTCATGAGATTCTGAAATAGTGTGACTGCTAGGGTTCTATTCCAAAATTCCTATCCGTTCACTCAACTACCAAATCTGTTATGCCTTTGTGCCTTGATGTCTAGTGCTCCAATGCTCTCCAAATTTTGTGCTCTTCGAATGAAAGTGTGAAGAAGATCAAATAATTTCTTTCCTTTATACAATCTACTACATTTAATGTTTGCAACCATACGCAAATTGCATAGAGATCTTGAAACTTTGATTTTGATGTCTAACCACCTGAATTTGGTTTGTTGCAACTATGGACCGTATTTTCCCTAAGTGTGATCATACCCTTGATTTATGTCCAAACGACCCTGTTACTGCTTGGCATAATTCTTTAAATCAATTTAATAACCTAGGTGATTTTTATCACTGATTTATATTAACTATTATAGCCATACAATTCAAATCAATTTTAACCAATCAAATCAACTCAAAATCGAACATGGCTATAGTATTTAATTATAAAGGAATTAAATAAATCCCTAAATCAGATACCCACTTGCAATTAACCCATTCCACTAGCCTATTTAATTTAATTAAAATGGCTATATTTCTCTAATTATTAAAAAGCAATTTCATTGTTTAAATAATTAATTCCTATGTTTTTAAATGAATTAAATAAGTTTATTTCATTTATTAATATTCCCCTAAACCCCAACCTCGCCTATCTCAACCACTTCTACCCTGGGTTGTAACCCTTCTCAACCCATTCACCCATGCTAATTTAATCCTAATCCTAAATTCTACTCTAACCCACCTCCTAATGTTGTCACATTCCATTAAAGAATACTTAGCAACTCAACCCACTTGAGAAAGTCCACTTTCTCAAGCTTGACCTCCTTAAGGTCCACTTTCTCAAGCTAGAATTTCTTAAGATCCACCTTCTCAAGCCACCCTTTCCATGCTTCTTTAAGGCTCTCATTAATGCCTCATTAATGAAGATTTCTTAAGCCCATGTCTCTCCCCATGCCTCTTAAATGCTTTCATTTAATGCATTTGACTCAAGCCCATCCTCATAAATGCCTCTTACACCCTCTTTATGAGCCTTATNTTCTAGAGTCTTCTTGGCTCTCTTCCCTAAATGGTCACATTCCTCCCTACTTTCAACCCAATAATATTGTGACAAGTGTCACAATTTGATGCACTTGAAGAAGCACAATCCATGTGCTCTCTTCTAGTGGAATCCTAACCTCTCTTCAGCTTTACATCTAAACCACCCATTTTCAACCCCTCTTTCTATAAATAGAAGGCATTTTTGAGAGCAAATGGCCCTCATTTTTAGAGTTAAATTGTATTGTTATGTTGTTTAGATATCTATAGCATTTTAGTTTTAATTCCATGCATTGTTATAATGTTAGTTTTCATAGCTTAATTACATGCTTTCTAATCATCTAGCTTAGTTTTCAATTAAATCTCTCATTCTTAGGAGTGTATTGTCACTGAATGGTGCATAATCTAAGGGCATGATTATGGCATTTTTCAAACTCTTCCTAGATAGGGAGCAATAAATTAGTTTTAGTGATTTGTATCTAACCTTTTCTTTTTTATGCTATTTTTCACTAATCTAATGACTTATTGAAGTGTTTTGTCGCAGGTAATAGGTACATCATTTGACACGCACATTTCTGGTGCCCACCATGGGGCAATTAGGCTCTTTTTTGATTTTGCAGGTTGAAAAAGACAAGAAGACTATATTCCTTCTATCTTCTGTCTACTTTCTCTCTATCACGCTTCCACAAATATCATTGATACGCAAAAAAGAAGAAGATTATATTCCTTCTATCTTCTTTCTACTTTCTCTCTATTACCCATTTGTGGAAATATAGTCTATATCACTAGGACCATTATTTATAAAAACATGGGGGAAAGGCATTGTAAACCTACAATAATGCACTCTTACTAACTATTTTCATTTTTTTACAGGTCTACAAGTTAGCCATCAAGTTTGGTAAGAAAACACGTAATCTCTTGATTAAAAAATTCCCATTTCACTTTTTGGTTTTTAAAAAGAACAGTGTATGTACTCACATCATTTCACACTTGGTTTTGGGTTTCAAGGTCAACAAAATTCAAAAGTCAACAAAATTCAAAAGATAACAAAAGTCAAAAAGCCAACAAAAGTAGAAAAATAACAAAAGTCAAGAAGTCAACAAAAGTCAACATTTCTTTTTTGGGCTTAAAAATGAACATGCACAAAATCTTGAATGTTTAAGGAAAATGAACAAATCAAACATTTGATTACTAAACAATCAAATCCCACATCTTGTTTTTGGATCTTAAAATTGAACTAACTATCAAACACTTTTCAGTTTGGGCTTTTAAAATGAACACTTTCAATGCTTTAAATCCAATCTTGAATGCCTAAAGCTAACTGATCCAAACACTTCATTTTCAGGTTTAAAATCAAACAAGGCAAACTTTCCCTTTCAAGCATCCTGTTTTCTTTAAAATAGGAACAACTAAATCAAGCTCAACATAGCTTGAGGGAAAGAATTTTTGTTTTAAGTGTTTGAGGAGAAAACAGCATAGACTAGGAGAGTATGCTCTTCTTCTTTTGAAATCTAGAAATCTATAAATCCTAAGCTCACCAATCCTGGTTATCGATCTTTTTAATAGTAGAGGGCCTGCCGGTTGAGGAAAAAATTTCCCTGGAATGACCCAAGTTAGGACAGGTCTTACGCCAACCCTTCCAACTCACTATAAATAGTTGCTTCCTTGTAGGCCAAAGCCTCGTAAGATGGAACTGGTTTTGTTCTTGAAATTTTGACATCATTCCTTGAACATATCGGGGTATATATAGAGCAGATCCACTTGAATCTTGCTTGCAAGACTATATATATTCAGGTACTCATAGGGATATACGCCTCAATTTTGCCTTGTGCAATTCTATGGGGGACAGTTTCGAATGGATTGCCCAATAATCTACAACACATTCAACTGAAAGAATTCCTGATTCATCCCTGAAAGGGTGATAATCTTTGTGCAAGGCAAAAAGTAATTTCCCCAAGACACTCATCATATCGTGCCCTCACTTGCATTTAGATTTGGCTAATATAGCATCATGACTGGAGCCATTGCGTGCTTGGTGATGGCTATATTCTGATTAGCATTTGAGTGTGTACCTAAGTCAACAAGAAAAGATTTTCATCCTCCACCTAGATAATAGGAAAAGATGTGTGTTTGATACTCCCCTTTAACAATGCAAAATTGTTTGATGTGTCAAAAAGATTACTAAAAAGATAAGCTCCTCACAAACAATCAATAAATTTCATACCCTAGAGTACAAGTGTTTTTCACGCCTTAGTATACCTCTTGATGCAATTTGGAAACAAACAAATTCATGTTCCTCAAAAGAAATTTTTTTAAAAATGGACCAAAACTGACAAAACCATCATAAAATCGCATCCCATTTTTCCTGAGTCATATCTGGTATTTAGGATCATATTTGGTGCATTGGATCGTATTTGGTCAAACATACAGTCACATCCAATTTTTAGGATTGTATCCAGGATTTAGGATCGCATCTGGTTCTGTCAAAGGATCATATCTGGGAGCTCACATTTAGGACAGTGGGCATTTCTAGTAGCTTTTCCTAGGAAGTGTCAGTTGTTTTAGGTACTCTTTTTGCTCTTTGGCTGGTCCCTGTTGTCTCTTCTAGTCTCCCTTCTGTTATTTTCAAACACTTTCAAAATGTCTACCTTGCATGCTCAGTCAGTCTTTCACGATCAGTTCAATACGTGCGGTCTACCCATTATCTATCAACAACTTGGTTCCCAGCTCACTATCAGAGCATTCTAACCCTTTGATGCTAGAATCATTTACATCCACCAAACAAACAAATAGTTACTTGTACCTAGACACACCCACTTGAATGATCTGGAATCCTTGCTAGTACTATTGGGAAACGTTGATGAAGTTGAGAAACAAACTTCATGGTTAACACAAGATGCAACAAGTACACAAATGAATGATCCAAAGTGCCTCCTAAAATATCACACTTTCAAGAAGAAACTTCTCGCAATTCTCTGTTTGATCTTGATTCACCTCAAATGGGTAGCAACACTAACGATTGGAGTAAAGCCTTTGAGGGCTATGATGATGGAAAATAAGCACAATCCGTAGGCACAGAAGAGGAAGAAAGACCTAGGTTTGAACATAATCCGTTTGGGTCAAATAGTGATGAAGAAATCCCTGAAGATGAATATGAAAAGCTAAAACAAAGAAAAAGAGTCCACAAACTATTGGAACAAATAATCGGAGATGACAAGGAAAAATACTTCCTCCATTTAGCATCCACGGGTGTCAAATTACACCAGGATTATGATGTGAATGATCTCAAAGAAAAGGAGGTACCAAACCCTATATCCATCCTTACTAAACAGCTCAATCAAATGCAAGCTGAGCTCACAAACCTCAAACAAGAAAAGGACAAACCAAAAATTAAATACTCTTTGGACGCCATTTGTCCATTTCCTTTCGATAAGAGTATCACTATGGTTCCGTTTCCTCCTAATGTGGCAAGACCAAAATATGAAAAATACACTGGGGAAACCAATCCACATAACCATGTGAGAGAATTTTGTGCTCTTAGCATTGAGTATATTCATGAACCCACTTACCTCATGCGACTATTTCCAGGAAGTCTAGGAGAAAACGCCATGGAGTGGTTTTCAAAGTTGAATCCCAAAGTCAAAACATTTGAGAAATTGATGCAATGGCTCATTCAGCATTACTCCTACAACATTTGGCATGATGTCACCATGATGGATCTATGTAACACCAAGCAGAAAATGGGGGAATCCTTTACTCACTTCCTACAAAGATGGAGGAAGATATTTGCACGATATTCAAGAGTCATCCCTAAAATAGAAAATATGGAGATCTTTGTTAATAACCTCATACCTGAATTAAGCTATCCTCTACAAATGGAAGATTCTCCTAGTTTCGATAGGATGATTAAGAATTCTCTCCGTATCGAAGAGGTCATGGTCAAAAAGGGAGAGATTACCCTTCAAAATGAAAAAAAAGGTAGTAGCTCCAATTCTAAGCCTAAATGGTGGAAACAAAATAAAAATGTTGTCAATGATGAAGTGGTTGATGCTTCCAACATTAATTCCAAAACCGAAGCATTCAATCTTACCAATGGTATGCAAGAAAGCAAGGAGGCTAAAATAACACCTCCCATTCCCAAAGCCAACAATAATGATGACAAGGGATGAACATGGAATTCAAAACCCCAAAGAACATTCACACCTTTGGGAGAACCTCTTGAGACCGTCTTAAAAACATTGGTGGATAACAAAGTCCTTACAATTCCTGATTCTAAACCTTG
>MU225281.1:3268764-3292438 GCA_018584345.1 Thuja plicata | reverse complement strand
ATGATTATGGCATTTTTCAAACTCTTCCTAGATAAGGAGCAATAAGTTGGTTTTAGTGATTTGTATCTAACCTTTTCTCTTTTATGCTATTTTTCACTAATCTAATGACTTATTGAAGTGTTGTGTCACAGGTAATAGGTTCATCATTTGACATGCACATGATGTATTTTAGATAGTGTGTGAATGCATACATCAATATTATGTGCTTATAACCATGAATTCATAGGCACATACTCAGAGGTGAGTATACCAACAGTGCGGGGATCCTAAGCTAGAATAGCTCCCCCTAAGACCAAGAAGGTCTATTCAAGCATAAGTAGAGGGTGCGTCCACTGTGGATGCATCAACTACTTTGTCAAAATCATTGTCCTTCTTTACTTCAACCCAAATTTTTCTTGAATCTTCTTTTGCTTGAACAAATTTTACTTCTCCTCTCTCTTCAAATAGTGATTTCTTAGGTTCATCTTGCTTTTGAGTTTTAGATCTACAAAACTTTGAGATGTATCCTGCCTTTCCACATGTGTGATAAATGATAGGAGGTCTGATGTTTTTGTTTATCATGTTGCATTGCTTTGTTGTGTGTCCATTATAGTTGCATATCTGACATGTAGTGTTCTGCAAATTTCTTTGAGGTTGATTTCTCTGATTGTTTTGATTCATTCTTCTTTGATTCTTCTGTGACTGAGTTCTGCAATGCATAGCCCTATGACCAAACTTATTACAGGAGAAACAATAACCATTAAAAGGTCTTACTTCTTTGCAATCTCTTGCCAAATGACCATGTTTGTTGCATGCATAACAAGTTCAGTTAATTTTCTTTATATCCCCTTTTGGTAGATCTATTTTAATCTCTTCAATATTTTCAACTTTCCTTGTTTCTAAAGATGCTTCATGAGGTCTCTCTCTTTCTTGTAATGAATTGACTTCAGTTTGCATTATATTGAATCCAAGACCAGTAGTGTCGCCTTTCTGCTTTTGTGCATTAAGTTGAGATTGAAGTGAATCAGAAGTTGTGTGGAGTTTATCAATCTTATCCTTTTCTTCTGTTAATTCAGATTCCAACTTCTTTTTTATGTTTTCCAATTCCAGAACTTTCATGTTTTCTTTCAAGAGTTCATCATCTAGTTGTTTGCTTTCTTTTATCTTTTCTTCTATCAAAATTTGGTTGTCTGTAATCTGTTCATCCAGATTTTCAACTTTATCTCTCAGAGACATATTCTCTTCATTGAGATTTTTGATCATTTTCCCTAAATCACTTGTAGAGAAATCTTTCAAATCTTTTCTTAATTTCTTGATAAGCATTTGTGAGCCATCAACTTTCAGTCTAAGTTCTTCATTTTCTTTTTCGGATCTATCAAGATCTTCAAGAGTTTCTTCAAGATTATTTTTCAAATGTTTTTCTTCTGCTGAGTCCATGATCTCCTCAAGTGGTTAAACTTATTTGCTGAGGACCAGATCTCTGATACCAATTGTTAGAAACACTGAGAGGGGGGGTGAATTAGTGTTTGTCAATTAATTACTTTTCAGCTACTTAAACATAAATAAAACATACATAGAATGAAGCATAAACAAAGAACTCATAACACATGATATGATTATGGGGAAACCTTGATCAGAGGAAAACCCCGGTGGGAATTAGTACCCACAAATATTGTACTAAGTATAATAAACTTGTGAGAGTTCCTTTACCCTATTAGAAGAAGTCTTTACAATATGAGTACAATGACCTAGTTAAAGGTCTAACCCTGTTAGGAGTCTTTTACAAAACCCTGTTAAAGGTATATGGCTCATTTCCTAGGCTCACTACCCAATAAGATGAAGGCTAAAACCTTCTAAAAGATGATATGGAATATATCAAAATGAAATATTGTGATGACACTGTTGTCTGATCAGTTCTGTGTATGCGTGGATGCTCCTACTCTCTTAAAGAGCTATATCATATACTAACTTCATTGTACTGTCCCTCTATGTCTTTCTCTTACATTATAATTGACACTTCCAATATATCTTTACATTACATACTTATATCTTCAAATCCAAATAGGCACGACCCAAAACAAAACACAAGTCGGCCCTAAAAAAAAATATACAATGCTTCTGAACAAGTTGGCTCAAGTGTGTTTACTACAATGTTGATTACATCATTATAATCATATAACCAAAGGTGCTTAGCTAATTATAAAATAACACACACTGATCAAAACACTTAGTTGGCTTCCATGCTTTGTCTCTTGGACTACTGGTCTATTGATCTGCTTGTAACTTTTCCGTACTGTAGTTCTGTACTATGCATGTCTGGATGTAGTATGTACACATATCATAAAACTTATATCTGAATGTGCATAAGCTGAATCGATCTCTTGCACGTGCGCTGATGTGCTGATCGTTGAGTATCTCTGACTGCCCTATTTTCCTTACTTAGTCATTTTGTCTTTCAAGACAGAAACTAATCATGACTTTTTTTCCATGATGACAACACAAAATGAGTCATGCATCCTCAGATAGTCAACTTGCCAACAGACATGTCAAGAGACTTTTGAGAAACAATTTTTCATTTTTTGTTCTTCATTTTGATCAAGACCAAGGGGTCAATTTTGGATAGGATATAGTGATGATAGCATAATTAGGATAAAGGATGATGGAGGCTATAAGTGAATGTTTGGATTATGGTAGGAATGCACAGAGATAGGAAAGATAGGCTTGGGATAAGAAAGATCACGATAGGGTACCATGGATGAGAGCAAGTGAATACCCTAATGGAAAGGATAATGCATGGAAAGAGGAATGATTCTCATGGATAGGCTCAACATTTTCAAGATCAATAGGAGGAATATGGATGCTCACAGGCCATCTGGATGTAAGATATGATGGATAAGATGACATGGAAGGAACTTGCCCCCAAGTGAAGAGGGAAAGTAGGAGGAATTACCCATGATGCCTATTTGCCAGGTTTTCATCATGGTACTTATCCAAGGCACTAAAAGAAGTGATTTTCACCAGAGGACGGATTGATTTATCTTTACTTTTGTTACCAAGGTGCCTGTTTACCAGGTTTTTGCCAAGGCACATTTTTATTTCTTTTTTGTTTGTACTTTCAATTTTATGGAGGAATGTAAGCTTCTTGCTCTTTAGATAGTTCTCCTTGGAAAGATATGCTATGACAGGCCAAGGCTACTGAAAGTATGCTCAAAGATGCTGATAGGCTGATGGTAGGGAAGATGATATTGATGATAAGGGAGATGGTAGCCAAGGTTTTATGCAATTGATTGGATAAGAGGAATAGAAGGATACGAGATGGATGGGTAGGCGGTAGTTGCAGGATATTGGATAGGGTATGGTGATAAGATCAACATTGACACACTCCTTGAAGGGTAGTGGACAAATGGAGGAAAAGTGGATGGAATAGCTTGCGACTTTGGTGCATGAGTGGATATGGATCTTGGTACACGAGGACCAAAGATTGATGAAGTATTCAAGGTAATGGAGTTTGGAACATGAGGACCCAATATAGAGTTAGAAGATGGGATATGTTTAGATGGAGATGAAGTGGAAGACTTTGGAAGCTTGGATGCCAACTCTAAATTTTCCTTTTTGTTCAAGCCTTTTAAGAGAGACAAGAATCCACACAAATTTTGATTTTATTTTTGTATCCAAGTCCTTTGGAAGAGACTTGGGAATCCACATAAATATTTATTTTGTTATGTTGTTGGATGATTTAGAATGCAATTCTTTCATAATGAATTTAGGCACTCGTATTTTCTTTGATTTGGTTCTTTTTTTAGTGGACCTATGTGGTCTCTTGAATATTTCCTTTTTATTTGTAGTCACATGTCGATTAGATGGGACATAGTGATCTTCATATGTAAGTGGATTCTTGTATTTGTGATTTCTTCGTTGCGCATCCAAATTGCTTCCAAAAGACTTGGGAATTGTGGATGAATAGGGATGATATGACTAGTTCATATGAATGGGTTGATAGGGAGAGTTCCAAGATGCATGTCTTTATTGATCTTGATAGGAGATAGGGTAAGCAGATGACAAGCTAGTAGTGATAGGCATGTTAGATGGAGGGACATAAGGACCCAATATAGATGGAAGGTTTGATGGTTTCAGCTTTGGGATATAGAGACCAAGGATGGATTTGGAAGATGGAGAAGGATGATGCTTATGTTTGAATGGAGGGATATAAAGTGTGGAAGGGATATCAACATCTTTAGAGTGACTTTCATGACCAAGGCTCTTCTCTTTAGAATTCATCTGTATATCAGTAGGTGCATGAGTAGTTTTGATAGGAGTAATTTTGATATGAGCATCTAAAGCTTGAGGGGATTTATTTGTATGCAAGGGATTTAGAGGAATGATGGTTTCTAGACATGGAAGAACATAACAAGCGGATGATGGGATGCTCTAATCTTGACAAGGATCATTAGATGGTGTACAAAGGGTACTTTGATCTTGATTTTAAATAGGTTCCTTAGAGACGGTGGAAAGGATATCTTGATCTTTCTTGGGAGATGGATAAGATATAGGATATATAAGAGTTTCTTCTGGGAATAAATGGAAGGGGATGATAAAATCATCATGAGACTCTTGAGATGTGTGACTTTTGTCAACCATTAGATAAGGATGGATGGTGTCTTGATCTTGATCATTACTGATATTTGTTTCTTCACACTTTGGATTGTCTCCTTGACATGGAGCCACTTCTAAGGATGAGGAAGGAGTGTTGGCTGGCATGAAGGATTCTTGACACGCTAATGGAGAATCCTTTAGAATAGGGATGATAAGAATTGAAGCACATGGAAGCTTTAGGTCTATGATATTTGAAGCCTGAGAAAGGCTTGCATATGTATGTTGATTAGCTTGGGTCTCTTTTAGAGGTAGTCCTTGAGAGTAGACATAGCCATCATTAGGCTCATTCTTTGATAGAGATGGTGTGTCTGGTGTGAAACTTTAGGAGATAGAGGAATGGTGGAAGAAGTAGATGTGAGATGGGAATGATTACAAGACATGGATTCTTGATATTGATCATGCTTGAGATTAGTATCTTCACTAGATGATTCATTAGGATTTTCCACTTTGATCATGCCATCATCTATGAGATCTTGGATTTTATGTTTCAACTCCATGAAAGATGAATTTTTATGCTTGTTATGTCAATGATATGCACAATAGGGACTCAAGAATCTGAATCCACATGATGTGGCTTAAGGCAATGTGATGAGATTATGCTCAAGATGTTCCTCCAATGCTGATTGATAAGATTGTCCCAAAGGAGTAAAGATTCTCTTTGAAGGATAATTAGATGCTTCTTGACTTGAAATATCCTTCTTTTGTGGATAGAAAAGACTTTCATCAAATTCTACCATAGTTTCCTCTACATTCTCTTGATCAAAGATAGGATTGTCATAAAATTGTTCTTAATCAAAGATGGGATTGTCATACCAAGATTTATCCATGTTGGAAGAAAGTGTGGAGATGTGAGAATCAAGATCAAATAGAAAAGGACAGGTTGATCTTAATGAGGATTTGTCAGATGGAGTATCCTTTTCCTTCTTGTTCAATTCCTGAAGTTCAGATTTCAAAGATTCAAGCTATTTTGATAAGGTTTCCATAAGAATATCTTCTTTGCTTTTAGACATTGTAAGATTTTCTTGATGCACTTGCTTAGAAGATTGAAGAGGGTATGATGAATCGATTGATTGACTAACAGGTACTAAAGTGATATCTAAAGTGCTAATTAAGTCAAAGACCAAAGGACAAACGAAATAATGTCGAACAGAGACAGAGATAGCAATGACTCTGATCTTGAGTCAAGGTTGATGAACTTGCTTTCACAACTTAGGATAAGGACAGTGTAGACATAGATGATAAGATTGAAATAGATAATGGGTTACTTGGTCTAGCACAACAAAGTCAAATTTTGAAAAAAATGATGGTTCAGACTGTCAATAGATTGCAGTCAAAGACATACTAGTAGCGATGTTTGATGAGAACACAGATTTTGTGAAAATTTGGATAGAACCTTCACAACAAAATAGAAATTTGGAAAGCAATGCCACTGATGTTCAGAGTTTGATAACAGATGTAGAAACTCAGACAAGTGTTTGACAAATAACACCTAGAAGTGCAGATTTTGAATTGTTCAAGCGTTTTGATATTTATTTGTTTATTTGTTTTGATGCTTCACCCACACAAGACACATCAAGAAAAATGTTTGTTTTAAAGAGAATAACAGACACACCACAATCCTAGGTAAGCCAGGGAAATATTTTTTGAATTTCCACTTGAACCGAAGTTCAGCCACACCTACTCATAGCAGAAAACTTAGAAGCTTGGAGGCACGGGCTCCTCCTTACAGTGCACTCACTTCTCAGGCACACTAAGCTTTGAATCCCAAGGGTAATGACTTACCAAGGGACTGTTGTCTCTACTAAGAGCCATGAAAGTGTGGGACATGTTAGTCAGTCTTTGACCTTCCATACCAATAGATAGGGGGTTTTTGGATAATATAACAAAGTTCTTTAGTCATGGCATCCATTCAGGTGGTTATACTTGTGGCAGATTAGCTTTGTTATGGAGGCCTCCCAACTTACAAAAGTTACGTTCTATAGGTTTTTACACACCACAAGGGTACTGAGGGAGATCTTCTTCCTGGTATAATGCAATCAACACCTGTTCACTGTGAGATTAATCAAAATGACATTTTTTATATACCGATTTGGAAGGGCTTGGCTTTATCTTGTTACCGGTTGGGAAATCCACTCTCATCGGCTCTATTAAAGCTCTCGGGAGGTAGCCATGCTAAAGGATTTGTACAATTTTCTCTTTTACCCAAGGTCCATGAAGGCGAGGGGAGAGGATATGTCCATGCAATTCCTTGGGATTACAAAAATAGAAGAAACATCAAGAAGAATAAGAAAATGACAATAATGTTTCTAGATTTTTTATCATCCCAAAAGGGTTAGAGCATAGTTTCCTGACATTATTTCCATTCCTAAAACACCAGATAAAATTTCATTTTAAAAATTCTTGCATGTGCATTCCTATTTTAATAATAATAAAAAAATGCAATCACAATTTTAAGAATTCTATCAATCAAGGAAACCTACAAGATGATTCATTAGTAGTATGTGTTTTAGTCTTCTTTTTCAACATCTTACAAACCATAGTTAGGTTGAAACCAATAAGATAATCAGGAGAACAACCAACCCCAAAAATTTTCAATATTAGAAAAATAAAAAACTCATAAATCTGATTGCATATTTAGAAACTAGACAATAAATCACACACTTTCAAAAAAAATTGCACCCAAAAAGATTATCGTATGAGCTCGTACGAGGCTCTGGAAGTTGCATAACGCATGATTAGGCAGGTATAGTGAGAAAAAGTACAATTTCTAAGAAATCCAGGAAGAAAAAACAAAAATAACTCCACTACAGTGATCATTACAAAATTCTACCCCAAATGAAAAAAAATGCTCAAAAAAAGGAGTTAATAAGAGCAAGTTATGAGTGTTTGAATTTAGAGTGCAAATTTTAAAACTCCAATGGTGAAGGGTAAGAAATTTCAAACCTTCACTGACATCATTCTCTCACAATGTTAAACTTGATGGTCAGGAGGTCATCATAGGAAGCTAATAAGCCTGCAAATTGATGGCTAAATGAGTGTCAAATTTAAATGCCTCTAAATTCATACATGATAAAAGGGCTAATCATCAGGCACCACATGTCTATTTTTAATTAGCATGTTTGGAGGGCTCCGAGAGGCTGAGCGGAGGTGGAGGATTGGGAGGAGGTTAGGCATAGCTTGAGCGGCTGAGGGAGGTCTGAGTGGAGAGAGTGGTGGAGGGCAGAGGTTAGGCGGAGCTTGAGCGGCTGAGGGAGGGCTGAGCAAAGAGAGTGGTGGAGGGCGGAGCTTGGGATAAGTGGAAGAGAGGACTGTGGTGGAGGGTTGCAGGAAGAGGGAGTGGCACTTGAAATAGTGGAAGCAGGGAGGCTAGAGTGAAGATTTGTCAAGAGGTTTGGTTGCAGAGGGAGGTAGAGGTGTGAGAGAGAAGTTGCATGGGGTTGGGAGAAGATGAAGGGTGAGCTGTGGGGAGTGGCGGGTGGCATGTTCAGTGGAAGACGCACAAAGGGAGGAATTTTGTTTAGGCATGTTGGGAGTTAGGGTTGGAAGGAAGGTAGTGGTGGGGAGCTTTTCCGAGGCCATGGGGTATGGAGGAAGTGATGTAAGGTGGGAACGATTAGAGAGAAGCATGGAGGATGGAAGGCTAGTGATGTAGGGGAGGGTGGGGGAAGAAGCGTAGAGAGGAAGCAGATACATGATGAAGGGTGGGAGTAAGGGAGTGGGAGCGGAGATGGGGGAGGATAGGAGGGGAAGATGGAGGAGAAGGGGCAGGTGTAGGGTTGGAAGAGTTGCGGTGGGGTAGGGTTGCACAAGGGAGAAGGGCGGAGGTTGACAATACAGGGGTGTGGGATTTTAATCCAACTTTTCCCCCGCGTGAATGAATAGAGTCGTATTAATATAAATTCTAAAACTTGATATGTAAAAGCAAGTGATAAGGGAGCTGGGCAGTTTAGACTAAATTGGATAGTTGCTATTTTTATTTAAGTTTGGAAGTTTGATAGAGGGTTTGGTGAAATAGTCAAGATGAGTATGCACAGCAGGATAAAAAATAGTTTTTTTTTTTTAAATAATGCCTTTATATGCGTACAGGCTTAGGTATGTGTGATGCCTCAATATGCATGCAGAAGGTTGTACAACCTCTATTTGTAAAACAATTTTGCCACAAAATCAATTTTGGTTGAATATGGGCATATTTATAGTAGTTCCGAACTGAAATGACAACCCAGATGTGATGGTAGGCTCAGATTCGGCTCAAAATGAATGTATAAAATGATAAAAAATAGAATTGATAGAAAATGTAAAGTATGAGGCCAGAAATTGATTATTTCTGCCCCACGGTGGGTGCCAGAAATGTATACACTAAATGTGGCCTTCTTATTTAGTCATACACTTCAACATGGTCATTGTTCACCAGTCACATACAAGAATGGATATGAAATTATTCATCTTGAATGCCTGTGTGAGTTGACTTGTTTCCTCCTATCTAGATGGGGTTTTGAATAAGCTCTCAGTGTTCAAGAGTCCAACAACCATAGACCATTACTAAAATGGAGGATTTAAGCTAAAAATATAGTGAAACATTAATCTAGAATGAAATATGGAAGATTAATCTAGGAAATAAGCATTAGATTAAGCTAGGAATGAATATGAGATTAAGATATAGATGAGATTAATCTAAGAGTGCTTGAAAGAAGCTAAACTAGACATGATTAATCCAATAATGATATTAGTTTATTGCAAATACAAACTAATAAATGTGAATTTAAATGCATGAAAATTATTGAATTGAAAATGCAAAAATGATTTGATGCAACAATGAATTCCCTCTCCTTTTTTTGAATGAGAAATGAGGCTATTTAATAGGATGAGAGTCTAGTTAGAATGGAAAGTTTCCTTTGAGAGAAACCATTAACACCTCAAAATCTAGTTTAGATTAGCAATTTTTCTTTGAGAGAAACAGTGAACTATTGTCTTTTTGAGTGAAGGAAGCAGTTAACTGATTAGTTGCACTTTTGAATTTCAGTCAACTCAAAGTTTCCATTTCTGAACTAAAGTAAGGATTTTGGAGAGATTATTTGATTAAATAAATAAAATATAACCTCATAAATACATTTTCTCAATTATTTGAATAATTAAATTCAATTATTCAAATGAGGATATTTATTTAATAATCAAATATTATTTAATTCACTTTTATGTAATTTAGCTAAAATGGGGAATTTAATTTAATTAAAGTGCTAGGACTTTGTAATTAAATTAATTCGATCATAGGGTTTATTTAGCCAATTACAATTGATACATAGGAATTAAATGCAGTATGTGATTAATGCAGATTTAGGGTTTTCTGCATTTGACACTTAGGTCAAGTAGAGTCAGTCAAAACTCAGAATTGCCTAGTACCATAGGAATTTAATGATTCAAAAGAATGACAACTGCAACAAAATTGGTTAGGGTCACAAGATGCCAATTTTGGGGTGTTACAGGAAGAGGCCTCCTTTTATAATGATTCCACAGTCCAAATTAACAAAGGTCAACCTCAATGACCAAGAAAATGAAAATAATTTGCATCAAACCTAAAACCCACCAAAATTCAACCCCCAAGATATAGGTTGAAATTGGTTTGACCTCTACCTAAAAGGGTAAATTTTAAGGCAGACTTTGCGAGGTTCGAGAAGTATTAAGAGGCTCGAGGAAAAATGGGAAGAACAGTGGGAAAATCAAGCATAAATGCATCCAAAATTGAGGAGATCACTAAAATGGGGCTCAATTGGTCCTAGAGATTCCAAATAAATGGGTGTTAACTTTTTAGGACTATAAATTTAGCCCCCACTTTAGTGGGAGTAGGAGACAAGATCATGGTCATGGTAATGTAGATCAAATGCATAAGATGATCTCACAAAAGTTAAGGAGACAAGGAAAATTCAATCCCTTAAGTGACTTAAGTCGTCATCAAATCCAAAACTAAGATAAGAAGGAAATCGGTCAGAAAAGAGAGATGGATATGAGAGAGAGAAGTGTGATTACCTTAGCCCTATTAAGATAGTATGTCTTATTGTGAACCACACAAACAAAGAAAGGTGTGACCACCATGCCTAATAAGATTGTATGTATTATTGTGGACCAAACAAAAGCGTCACAAAAAATGGCATTGAAATTTATAGCAAGTTGTATTCCATGCTAGTCAATCAATGTAGGATCTGTACTTAAAGATTGTATGTCAATAAGGGATTTGGAAAAGAGAGATTTGTCCTTAAGGATTATAGTTCTATAAGGGATCGAAAGAAAGAAAGAAAAAAAAAGGAGGGATCAATCCTTAAGGATTGTATGTCCATAAGGGATCCAAAATGTAAAGTATCATTGAAAGACAATGTGTGTGAAAAATGTGAGTGAAGTGTATTCCCCCTTGTTAAAGCTATTGTAAAGGCCTTAATGGGAGATATTGATTTAACATGACATGCATGCATCCACCACCAAAAACTTTAGTGGTGATTATTTTCCATTTGGTGAATGTTGCATGTCGGCGACCCTTGAATTGGTAAATATTTTTCACATATTGGATTGAACCTATCGCCCGACATTTATTAATATTGGGTCCAAAGCTTGGGCCCATCGCCCATCAGTTTATTTAATTTTTCCATTTCTTACACATTATCACCAATGGAATATAAATTTTGGTCCCCATAAATTTAAAACATTCACGTATAATTTCTAAGCAACCCCAAATCAACATCTATATCCACCAATCATTTTATACATATATATTTATAGGCATCCCCAAATTTGTCTGGCAGTTTATTGACGCATGTCTCTAACTGACGTAATTTAGCCAACTTTATTAATCATGAAAAGGTATTGGACGACCCATAATCACCTCGAAAATAACAAAAGACATGTTATAATTACATAGGCTTCACCAAATATTTGTATACCTAATACCTCTTGCCAAATTTTCCAAATAAGGATTAGTATAAAAACATTTTGATATCTCTATGACATTTCTATATTTGATCGATAGCGAAGTTTCAGAAGTTTCAGACTATTAAGTGCAACTGTATACTGCATTGGCGAGTCACGGCTGCACTGCTGCATTTTAATTTGAGGCAAAGGAAAGTGATACTTATTCTATGACTCTATGATTTTGAGTTCATTTACATTTCGGCCCAAAATACACCACACGTCGTTGATTTGTGCTCATCCAACAGTCATTGGCACTGTCACACTATCGTGGGTCCCATTAACTTTTGGCTTGTCATTTGATGTCACTAGGACATGTGTGAGTGTCACTTAATCATTTTAAATTAAAACTTCAGCTTATTATTTATTACATTTAATAAATGTTTAGTTTTACAGTGTAGTCCGATTTAGATTTTAATTCAATTATTTCTATCTTATAATCACACATCGATATGATACATTGGAAAATTAAAAATAGAAACTTGCTCAATCTTCAGATTTAAAAATGGAAGTACTAATCCATTGCTTAATCATATACTTAAATGTCTAATACACATGTAAAGCAACTAATTAATTTGTACCCATACAAACAAAACTGAAATGAACTTGGAAAAATTTTATTTTATTTTTTTCATAAAATTATATCGTACAGTAAAAATAGGAACCTACCAGGCAACTTCTTATCGATATAAAAAAAGTGAAACTTTGCATGTCCATTGTCAAAAGACCAGGGTGTCAAAAGACCAGGGTAACGGGAATGGGTAAACTAGGGAATCAGGGATCTTCATATGAGTTAAATTTTTCAGAGAGGATAATTTACAAGAATTCGTCAAGTCATATGTAGTCTGACTCATCAAATTCATCAAGGTAAAACCATTTCTGAAGAAAATCCATCCCAAGCCGTGCCCATTTCCTGTGTTGCATTAGTTGCTCGTCATTGAGGTTCAATAGAAAGGGTTGCCTAGCTAGATTTCTTCCCGCCACTAATAGCTTTTGTATATCTCTTGGCCAAGGGATCCGCACCCCTAATTCTGTAAAAAGAACAACATTGACATCGTCCTTCAGGAATTTGTCTTTAAAAACCTTCCTCAATAAAATCAGCATATCCACCTTTTGTCCTGCGAGGTCGAGGGGAGACGCAAAAAACTGGGACGTATTGTTCATGTAGAAGTGGTATCTGTCGACATTCTCAAGGAACTCTTGACCCAATAACATCAACACAACAGAATTTATAAAAGTGTCACCACCAACCTCCCTACAAACGAAAGTGAGGATTTCTTCTGATACATTTCTCAAAAAGGACCTTTGGTCATATGGGGATGTGCATCTCAAATGGATTGGTGTATCCATCTTTAATTCTCAAAAGCCTAAAGACCTAAAAACCTAAACCTTAAAACAGGAGGCAGAATTTTTACCACTGACAGCTCTAAGTCTTAATCTACCAAAAGAAAAATGAAGAAGAAAGAAGTCAGATTGTCTATAAGTAGCTCTAACCCCTTGATTGATAGTAGTGATCACAGATACTTAGCAATTAATAATTATTCTTTCTTTAATTGTATTTAATATTTAATACATTTTCCAAAAATGCATTATGCATATTATTCATGTGAGATTTAAATCAACTATCCTTAATCTTTCATATCTAAATGTAAATATTTCCAATAAAAGCATGCGCACTATTGACAGTTAAAGATGGCAGTTAAAGAATGTCACTTACAAGGCATTTATTTCTTTTTGAGTTACGAGTTACAAGTTGCAGTTGCACTATCCACTGTCCACGTAAATAAATAACCAGTAGTAATCAACGATCATGGTTACGATTCACTTTTTAAGGCTTGATACGTGTCATCATTCCGGTGACTTCCTGTAGAAGTCAGTTTCCTTCTGAATTTTGGCCCGAAATTAAATTTCAGCCATTGATCTTGGATGATCAAATGGTCTCAAATAATACATTTAACAATATAAAACAATGGATATTACTAATTAGGTTATGTGTCCATGTGTGATGAAATTATATTCACAAAAAATAAAAAGTGATATTTGCTGGACGTTGCATTAATTACAATGTTACGTGTCATTATTTTGGTGACTTCTTAGAAAATTTTGTTTCCTTCACGTAATTGGGCCAAAATTAGACTTTAGTCATTGATCTAGGATAATCAAATGGTCTCAAATAAGATATTTAATAGTAGTTGGTGTTGGCCTACATGATGCATTGACAAGTCCCATCTTTTGAAAATTGCCAAATAAAATATTTATTTTTCCCATAATTAACGATAGATTAGCCAATAAAATAAATATATTTTCAAACAACACATAAAAATTTCCAGTACAAATATTTTTTCACCTTCAAAAGAAAATCATTCGCCTCATATATTATATATTTTCCCCCACATTAATTTATAATTCGCTAGGATTTTATGGAATTTTCATTCGGCAGGGAAAAAATTGCCTACGCCTTTATATTATTTTCCTAATTTGGAAAAAAAATTCACCATCATCAATAAACATTTTCCCCTAAATTAATGTATGATTCGCCAGGATTTTGCACTTTTTCCTAGGAGGGGATTTCTTAAAGTTATCCCTGGCATCCACTAGAAACATTTCCACAGTGAAATGCCCATAAGAAAGGAAAAATCAAGGGAAATGAGAACATGAAAAAAAATAGCACGAAAGGGATCTACCGACTATGGGGTCAGTAGGTCATATGATAACTTGTGTATATTAGAATTATGTCAAAATGAACTTTCATCATCCCCGAAAGGAAACTTAAACCTACAACACAAGGGAAGAAAGAAACATAAGAGTTACGAAGAAGAGTCCTTTTGGTCAGAATCAAAAAGACCAAAAAGAATAGGTTCTACCATTATGCATCATCCCAAGTAGACCACACAAATGCACATTTAAAAACAATGGCATGTGTACAACATAACATGGAATAACATATAGGAGAAGTAAGATACAAATAGAAGAACTATTTTGATATTTGTGATTCCTTTATCACCTTGTGCCAACGGAGCAACAAGGGTCATTTAAAGAATCTAAACAAGACATGTAACAAGAAGCACATCGTGAGGGAAACACATCATGAAAAACAAGCAAAAAAAAGAAAAAAAAGAAAAGAAAAGAAAGGATTCGACGTGGAAGAGGAGTTAGTCAAGCGTTTCGTATGCCCCTCTATCTCGATCTATAGTGTTTAGGGAAGGTTGGAAACTCAGAAGAGGAGAAATATCAAGCACAAAAAATAGAACAATATCCAAACAAGGACCATGTTATGAAGGGAGGTCACTGTGTTCATCACTAAGAGTGATAGATAATTGTTGTGAAAGCATAGCCAGTAAATCAAGATCAATAGTTTCATACATATCACCATAATCATTATCATGAATATCATTATTAGTATCATGAACATCATTAACAAGAGTATCTTCTTCATCAAGATTGATCGTAACAGAATCCAAGATACGAATAGCATTATCATGTTTACTCATTTTAACTTTGTTTAAATTCACCTCCTCCATAGGCTCAAGCATGAATTGGTCAAAGGAAATTGAAGTAGGAGGAGGGGTATGAGGTGAATAAATATTTTTTGGATACACATTCATGGGCTCTAGCACAATGTTTGCAATGATGATCATGAGAATGATGGTTACATTTGGCTTGCTAGATATTTGTGTTGGGATAGGATCAATCAACATCAGGTCATCTTCTTCTTGAGGAAGAACTAAAGGACCCACACTAGGTTGAGAGATGATAACAAGAGGATGCAGATAAGGAGGAATAGGTGGTGTAGGAAGAGGTCCATGACTAGGATCATCCTTTGGTTTTCTAAGTTCACAAATATTTTTAATCTTAAAGGATTGGTATGATCAAAAAAGATAATCACGATTAACTTTAGTTGGTTGAAGAATTTAAGGCCAAAAGAAATCAAGGTCAGCATAGTCTCGAGGCACAAAAGGCTGATAAAGACTATTGTTAATAGTCATGATCTCTCCATCAAGAGGAAATTTAACACATTTATGAATAGGAGAAGCCATGAAATTCATGGAGTTAAGCCAAGGAAGACCAATTTTGACCTTAAATTGATGAGAAGTAGGAATAACAGTGAAATTAGTGTCCAAATTTTTACCACCAACTTCCACAAGAAAATAAATGGAACCATGGGAAGGATAAAGTAAATCATTGCAAGTATGGATCAAAACATAAAATTTATCATAAAAATATTTATTCAATTATTTACTAAAAAGATGCTCTTCAGTTATCACATTCACCATGTGGGTGGGAGAAACAAGGTTACCACGAGAAGGAATACCATCAACCCTAATGACAATGTAAAGAGGACCATCAGATGCCTTAATTGTTTCAGCAGGAGCAAAGGTAATTCAAGATTGAGATGGAGATTGGGGTTTAGGTTGAAGTTTAGGTTTGTTAGTAATAACTGAGAGGGGGGGTGAATCAGTGGTCTCAAAAACTCATCCTTAATCTAACCACCAATCAAATAAACCTCAGATTATTATGTCCGTACAAGATGCATGCCATGAGATACTTATAATGATTATCTGTCTGTTGGTTTACCTTGTATGTCCTTATTCTCCTTGATTACTGATAAGTAGTATAACTATTTACCAAAATACAGTAAATATGCAGAGTATACCAATAAATCCAGTGTTAACTATGTCAGATACAAAACAATAAAGAAATGAATTATACACACATAACACATGAATTTGTAACATGGAAACCCTATTAAGGGAAAAAACCACTGGGATGGGTACCCCAAATTTTTACACTTCTGAAGTAAGCCCTGTTAAGAGCCAACCCTGTTAAAGGTTACAAACACACTATTAGGTGTGACCTTGTTAGAGGATTTTACACATATAGGTTGTCACTTAGTATCAGACATCCAATGCTATCATCCTTGAATCAGCCTCTCTCCTAGAATATCAATAGGCATCAGGAATATCCAATGGTACTTTCATGAATCAACCTTTTTGGCACTCCTTGGGATGTATCTCAATATATAGAAGACTGTTAAGTCCTTCTCTGTTAAGAGACTTAATGCTTCAATGGTTAAACTGAAACAAAATGACCTATTTCTAATGCAACTTGAATTGCAGATTTTCAGATCTATTTAAGTACATTACCTTTCTGATCAATGTATCAATTCAATTGTTTTGTGCTCCATACTTTCTGCTCTACGATGTTGTGTTCATTGTTCATCGCTGTCTGCAGAATTCCTTAGCTCTACTTCAGCTTGATTGATTAGGATTATATGAAGTTCTTCTTCATCATTTTCTCTTCAGCATCCTCTTTTTATTCACTCCCCTTAATCCCTTTTTATGTGATACAAAAATGAATTAAACTTGTCTCTTATATAAACATGATATTCACTGTTTCTTGATTCTTGATTCTTGGCGTGAAAAAAAATCTAGGCAATTTGATTTAAAGCATAACTCCTTATTTATCTCATAGTTATCTTTATGCCAACTATACAAATCTTCTTTAAATCAATCACTTAACTCTAGTCGAATAAAACAAAGAAAACAACTAGTTTAGTCTATCTTTATCTCTTGCCAACTAGATATTTGGTCATTTTTTGAACCCTCTGTTCCGTTGGTCAACTCTTTAGTTAGATGTTGGTTACAACTGTCAGTTCCATCGATGTGACTCTAGTTAGCTTCAAGATCTCTGTCCATTGGGAAACTCTATTTTTAGCCCGTCGGGTATCCTGTGGTTTTTCTTTGTTGGGCAATGTTGTCTTCTGCTTGTCGAGTATCACTATGACTTTTCTTCTTTTCCTTTACCAATAGTGTGCACTTCGTCGGTGTTGTCTGTCACTTAGTGAATACTTGACTTTTATGCATTGCTGAAAGTATAACCTTTGTTCCATTGATTCTCTAAAGTCTGTAGCATTTTATACATGACTGTATAGATGATATCAAGTTGACATCAATGACAATACAAATCATTAACTAATTTTAATGCCTTGCATTATCTTCAAATTAACATTATCAAATATTTAATCAGCTATATGTCATCAATCTCTCCCTTTGGCATTGATGGAAACAAACAAGTATATTATCACACTATACTATTTCTAATACAATATGAAATACAATTGTTGAAATTCATCAAACTACCAAACAGTTTGATTTGATAACCGATAAAAATGTCTGACCGCCGGTAAGCTCTATTTTAGCTTAGATTTGATTCTTACATCTCTATGTATTTCTTATTCTGATGTGTTGCATCCTCTCCTTGTGTCACTATCTCTCTTGTCAACAAATCTTCCTTTGTATTAACTCCTTCATACAAACTCTCTCCCTATGGATATGATCTCTGCTTGTTGGAGTAATCTGATAATGGATAATCTTTCTTCTTTTTTTAAAGATTGTGATAATATAGATAAACTCTCTCCCTTTGACATCAATGCCAAGAAAATATATTATAGATATATGACATTAATTTCAAGTGATCTTTTCTCTCCATCCATAATATATTCCTTGAATATCCCTTATCCATCAGCGATACATCAATATATTTTGGTGCTCGGTTCTGATATATACCTATTGTATATAGATGTAGCTTTGAAGTTCATCCTTTTTTCTTGCATCAACATGAATGATATTCTGAGAATATATAGGATAATGTAGCCTTCAGTCATTTTAATGACTAGTAGACAAGGGTTTGACCCCTAGTCTCTTTCTCAAGTACTCAAACGTATCCTTGGGAAGTGGCTTGGTGAAGATAACAGCTAATTGTTCTTTTGATTGCACATACTCAAGTATCACCTCTTTTTCTTGAACTTGTTCTCTTAATTAATGATACTTGATGACAATGTGTTTAGTTTTTTCATGCATGAATGGATTCTTAGAAATGTTTATTGCACTGGTGTTATCACAATAGATAGTCACTAGCTCTAATATCTTCATATGTATACCTTCCATCAATTTGTTGATCCATGTAATGTTTGAGAAATTTGCAGCAGTAGCAACATATTCTGCTTCTATAGTAGACTGTGAGATGCATCCTTGCTTCCTGCTAATCCATATGACAAGTCTGTCACCCATAAAGAATGCTCCTCCAGTTGTGCTCTTTCAGTCATCAAGATTTCCATCCCAATCGGCATCGGTAAACACCTTAAGTTCAAATTTTCCTTCTCTTCTATGCCAAATTCCTCGGTATTCTTCAGATATCTTAGAATTCTTTTTACAGCAGTCATATGTGATTCCCTAAGGTTAGCAAAAAATATAACAACAATTCCCACAGTACGTGCAATATTTGGTCTAGTGTATATAATGTAATATCCACTCATGTTTTGCTTTTTAGTTTGTGATGACGTACTCTTTTAGGCATTGGTTTCAGTTGATTGGCCGAATTCTTTTAGGCTAATTTCATGAGAGCTACTATTCTTTCAGTTGATGGTGACTATTGATTATGATGTTATGGATAATATCATGAAGTGATGATTTATGTTTTGATTATGTTGTACTTACCCCATACTTACATGTGTATAGTTATCATGTTTATGTATCTATTTGTATGTTGTTGTGGTAGAGGATGGAGACGTAGTTACTTGCTTTGGCGAGATCCACACGTTCAACCGATCCCTATCATTGTTTGCGATATTATATTATGTATGTACATGCATGTTCTTTGATGATAGGATTGCAGGTATAGGGCATCATCTTCCCTGAACTGGCAGGAGTGAGCGTGCCCATAAATATTCATCTCAATGGTAAAGAGGGGAGGTAACATACAGATCCAAAACCCTAACCTAAGCCTAATCATCCTAATGTTGGATGAGTTTGAGTATGACTACCCTATCTGGATTTGTCTAGGTTGACAAAATTTGAATACCCTCTCTCCTGAGTATGTGTGTATTTTGTTTGATTATGCTTTCAGGTGATTTTTAGATTATTGAGTGATTTTCCATATTCTATGATTTAATAGATTATAGTTGAATTAATTATTTAATTATATCCTAAGTTTATTTTAAACAATTAATTAAATTGAAATATTTAAATATTTTGATTTAATTAAATATTTAGTTGCATGTATTATTGTGATATAAATATTTAATCTATTTAATTAAATATTTTATTAATTACATGTGCATGAATGTGTTGAAAAAGTAATTTCAAATTCAAATATCTTAACTTGTAATTAGGAGTCAAAGTTGAGTTGTGGCAATAAAGCGTATTTTATTTATTTAATTCGGATTTACTTTCAATTTTCAAGTTGAGTCTTTTTAGGGATTGACTTGGGAGTTGTCATCAACCTTTGCATGTTTAGGGTAATTTGAATCTCTTTAGGGGGAATTGGTCATTCATTCTCTCATAATAGGTTTTGAGATTTGGAGAGCTCTTGGTGATTTGAGATTTTTGAAGGATTGTGTATTGTTGTGGATCCTTGTTGCTTTGAGGATTTTAGGATTTTCTTGCTTGTATGTGTGCTCGGATCTTCATAGTTGCCAGATCTGTGGTTGAATTGGGCTTGAGGGTTTTTAGATTTGCTTTCATCTTCCAAGCTACATTCTTCCATTTCTTGCATTGGAATCAAGATAGGTTTCATTTTTCATTTATGGTTTCAATTTTGTAGATCTAAGGTTTTCAATGTTTATTTAGTGCATGTTTGTTATTTTGGCTTTTAAAATGGCTTATGGTTGTTTCTATATTTTTGGGTGTTTATTGAAACTCATGATCTGAATTTCTTTCATTTTATGTGTTCTTAGCATCGTAGGGTTATGCTGTCAAAATTTCAAGAAGAAATTCTCTCTAGATCTCTTAGAAAATAAAAAAATTAATCCTTTGTATAGTTTATACTATAGAGAAAATTAAATTTATGGTTTGTTTGTCTTTCGATATTTTCGGGGGTTTATTAAAAGCTTAGATCTATCATTTTCATGATTATATATTTCTTAGCATATTATAGTTATGCTGTCAAAATTTCATGAGTAGATCTCCTATAAATCTCCTTGAAATCGAAAAAAATCAAACCCCCTTTATAGCCCTAACTATATGAAAATTAAAATAAATATTTAGCCTTGTGTTTCTTTAAATAAAAAAAATGAGTTGGAAAAAACAACTCTCTGTAAAATTACAGAGTGAATTAAAATTCACCGGTGGAGGAAAAAATAAATAAAACCCTTTTACCTTTTTGGCTTTTCCGTCTTCGAAAAATTTTTAAAAAAAAATACAAACTGCTTTATTTAAAAAAAAAAAACTGCAGTGTTAAAATTTATTTAAAAATAAATAAATTAATAAAAAATTAATAAAAAGCTAGTGGGGCTGGGTCCCAACTCCACCACCCCAAGCGGGCTGGCCACAGCCGGACTGCGCAGCAGCCGGTGTACCGTAAGGTACCCGATTTGCTACGGCAGCCATGGGCGCCATTAGGAGATTAGGGGGGGGCGCGGGGAACTCGCTCCCTCCCAATGTTTTTAATTGTTTTTTTCTTATATTTATTTAAAATTAAGTTTAGTTAATTTAGATTAAATTTAATTTAAATTTATTTAATTTTAAATTAGTTTTGTTAAAAGTTAAAATTTATAATTAGGATATTTGTTATTAGATTTAATTATTATGTTTATAGTCCTAATTAGTATATTAATTTGTAAGTAATTAATACACTTTTATTAATAGATTTAATTTAAATATATTAAGTATTAATTGTATTTGATATATTAATTATTAATTCAAGTTAATAGTTTATTAGAAATTTTGAATTAAAATATTAATTATTAGTTACATTTAGTTTACTAATTTGTTTTAGGAATGGGTCATTAATTTGAAATAATTAAAGGAATATTTTGATTAAATTATTTAATTACTAGAGGTAGTTTTAAATGAATTTAATGCAATTAACCTTAAGTAATTCATATTAAGTTATTAATTAAATGGAGATTTAGTATGAGTTATCTATGAATGATTAAATGTTTATGTTCATTTTTTAGTCTTTTAAGACGTTTATGTTTTCCTGCATCTTAATGGTTCTCTGTTGCGTATATGTGTGTTATTTTGGGGGCACTAGATGACCTAGGATGTATACAGAGGCTGGGGGGAATGTTTATTATTTTCATTACTTTATGGCGTGTGTGTTCCTGCTATTACCCTAAACTGACCATGTCACCCTTTTGATTTTGTTATCTGTTTGTGTACCTATGTGACCGTTCCTGATTGTGTGGGATACTGGATTTGGGGTACACTAGGGTTGTGACCTATGCTAGATCTGTTAGGATCTCTGAGCCTAGGGTAGGTTACCTAGATGTGTAGTAGGGGGTGTCTTACAATAAGTTTTGTGTCCGTAAGTGACTTTTGGATTGCTTATTGTGGAGTTTCTTAATAAGTGATAACTAAAGACATATTTGGGGATATTAAAATAGATTAATAAGATGTTTCCTCACCCATGCTTGAGTGCTAGTATAGACTAAGGTGGTGTTAAGAAGATGTTAGTTACCCTATGAGGTACCTGACATAGTTAGTGGCCTTGTCAGTATGAGAGGACATTAGCTCCGTGTATGGTCACTTAGGTGTCAAAATCCATTGTGATTATCGGGGCTGAACTTAAGGGCTAGATGTACATGATGACACCTTCTTTCACACATGTTAGATTTTCTATGTTGTCAGTTGCCTCTGGATTAGTGAGTCTTACCTTTTTGTGATGATTAGTACATCAGATTAGAGATCTATCAGGATCCCTTGCTTAGTGGTTATTCCTTCTTGGTTATGGATATCTGATTGGGATCTGTTGTCATCTCCTCAGCACGGTGGGGTGGACCTTTGTGGTTCCACACGGACGGGTGGTAGTGATTCTTTATCCATCAAGATTTGATGTCCTTGTACCAGGTGCTTGATGGTTCTTGTAGATGAGCTCTTTATGTTCCTTCATCATTATTATATAATTTCATTATTTTAAATCTTGTATTATTGTATTGCATGTGATACCTAATCTGAAAATTGTAATATTAAGTAGTTTAGAGTGATTACCACATACCCTGTGACATGTGTAGTGGATGTGAGTTTGTGGTGGTTTCATGGTTATCCATGAGGTTTATAATTATGGTTATGTAAGTTGTATTTTATTTATCTATTCAAATGAAATCTTTTGTTATATTGTTAGTTGTGTTTTGCTTTAAGTAATTCAACATCATGGAACCCTTGAGTCATGTAATCTATGTGATTGTAAGACATGTGTATAAATGGTAATTACTTCCGCATGAATGAATGTTTCTTTATGTTAACTATAAAAAAAAATTATTCAACACACATAGTGACATGTTCTAGGTTAATCTGTCTTGGGTTCCCTAGCAGGGTGTTACATACAACATACATAAGTTTTCCAATCATTGATCTATACAAAGTCTGATTTACCTCTGTTGTCTTGTCTTCTTTTGTCAACTTACATCCAGTAGCCATCGATGTTCCAACTGGTTTGGAATCTTCCATCTTGAATATTTTCAGGATCTCTTTGATGTCTTTGGACTGTGTAATGAAAATACCTTCACTTTGTTGAATGATCTCTAGACCAAGAAAGAACTTGATTTCTCAAAACATAGACATCTCAAACTCTTTGCTCATCTCATCAGCAAATAATTTGCATAGCATATCATTGCCTCCAAATATGATGTCATCAACAAATATTTCAGCAATCAAAGTGTTAGCATCAGTATCTTCATTCAAATAAAGATTATTGTTTTCACTAGTCCTTACAAATCCAATACTTATTAGATAGGGATGAAGTCATTCATACTAGGCTCTGGGAGCTTGTTTCAATCCATACAAGACTTTGTGAAGTCTACATACCACGTTTCTCTTGTCTGGATCGACAAACCCTTCTAGTTGGTTGTTCAATGTATACGTCTTCTTCAAGTATTCCATTTAGGAATGCTGACTTGACATCCATTTGATATACTTTGAATCCTTTATATGCAACATAAGCAAGTATTATTCTTACTCCTTCTAGCCTAGCAATGGGTGCAAAGGTTTCTCCATAGTCTATACCTTCTTCTTGTGCATACCCTTTGCATACTAGTCTTGCTTTGTTCCTTGTGACTTCTCCATTCTTGTTCAGCTTATTCCTGAATATCCAT
>MU225281.1:3253257-3266649 GCA_018584345.1 Thuja plicata | reverse complement strand
TGTATGTTCATCTTGTGACCTTTGACTTAGGTCTTGAAACCTTCCTTCTAAGTACACAAGCTCTGATACCAATTGTTAGTAATAACTAAGGGGGGGAGGGGGGGTGAATCAGAGGTCTCAAAAACTTATCCTTAATATAACCACCAATCGAATAAACCTCAGATTATTATGTCCCTACAAGACGCATATTATGAGATACTTATAATGATTATCTGTCTATCAGTTTACCTTGTCTATCCTTATTCTCCTTGATTACCGATAAGCAGTATAACTATTTACCAAAATATAATAAATATGCAGAGTATACCTATAAATCCAGTGTTAACTATGTCAAATATAAAACAATAAAGAAATGAATCATACACACATAACACATGAATTTTTAACGTGGAAATTCTGTTAAGGGGAAAAACCACTGGGACTGGTACCCCAAATTTTCACTCTTCTAAAGTGAGCCCTATTAAGAGCCAACCCTCTTAAAGGTTACAAACACACTGTCAGATGTGACCTTGTTAGAGTATTTTACACATATAGGTTGTCACTTAGTATCAGGCTTCTAATGCTGCCATCCTTGAATCAGCCTCTTTCTTAGACTGTCAATAGACATCAGGCATATCCAATGCTACTTTCATGAATCAACCTTTTTGGCACTCCTTGGGATGTACCTCAATATATATAAGACTATTAAGTCCTACTCTATTAAGAGACTTAATACTTCAATGGTTAAATTGAAACAAAATGACCTGTTTCTAATGCAACTTGAATTACAGATTTTCAGATCTATTTAAGTACATTACCTTTCTGATCAATGTATCAATTCAATTCTTTTGTTCTCCATACTTTCTTCTCTGTGATGTTGTGTTCACTATTTGTTGGTGTCTGTAGAATTCCTTAGCTCTACTTCAGCTTGATTGATTAGAACTGTATGAAGTTCTTCTTCATCAGTTTCTCTTCAGCATCCTCTTTTTATTCACTCCCCTTAATCCCTTTTCATGTGATACAAAAAATGAATTAAACTTGTCTCTTATATAGAAATGATATTTACTGTTTCTTGATTCTTGATTCTTGATTCTTGGCATGAAAAACAATCTAGCTAATTTGATTTAAAGAATAACTCTTGATTTATCTTGTAGTTATCTTTATGCCAACTGTACAAATCTTCTTTAAATAAATCACTTAACTTTGGTCAAATAAAACAAAGAAAACAACCAGTTAAGTCTATCTTTATCTCTTGCCATCTAGATATTTTATCATTTTCTGAACACTTTGTTCCGTCTGTCAACTCTTCAGTTAGAGGTCAGTTACAACTGTCAGTTCTATCGGTGTGACTCCAGTGAGCTTCGGGATCTCCGTTCGTTAGGCAACTCTATTTTCAGCTCGTTGAGTGTCCTGTGGTTTTGCTTCGTCATGCAATGTTGTCTTCTGCTCGTCGGGTATCACTATGACTTTTCTTCTTTGCCTTTACCGATGGTGTGCACTTTGTTGGTGTTGTCTTTAACTTAGTGAATACTTGACTTTTATGCATTGCTGAAAGCATAACCTTTGTTCCATTGATTCTCTGAAGTCTTTGGCATTTTATACATGACCATACAGATGATATCAAGTTGACATCAATGACAATATAAATCATTAACTAATTTTAATGCCTTGCATTATCTTTAACTTAACATTATCAAACATTTAATCAGTTATATGTCATCAAGGTTGAGGTTGAACATGTTCAATTTGGTTAAAATATAAGTGCATTTTTCAACTTTATCATCATAATTAATGTGCCTGGGAGAAGAAGGTTGCTCAATAGTATTGGTTGAATGAGATGGAAAAGGATTAGTATATATTTGCAAATTCTGGTTAGGAGGTGCAACTAATTTGTTTCCCTAGTTGATATCAGCATCTATAGATATAGCATTAGAATCAATAAGTTCTTGAACCACATTTTTTAAGGAATATCATTTTTCACTATAATGACTAGGTTGATGATGAAATTGACAAAAATATTTGGGATCAAAGAATCTAGAGGGTGGTTTAGATGGGTCAATTGGTTTGACAGGAGGAAGTTTAATCATGTTTGCATTTATATACTTCAACATCACATTATGAACAGATTTAGAAAGTGGAGTAAAAGTACGTGAAGGTCTAAAAATAAAGGACAAAGGAACCACACCTTTGGATTCTACTGCCACTTGTTCATCAACTATGTTGGGTGATTTGTTGATTTTTATGTAGTTATTAGTCTTCTAAAATTTGTTGAAATTGAACATATGGCATCACTCTTATCAACGCAAATAGGAGCCATTGGAGTGTTTCTCTCAAATTGACTCACTTGAAGTTGATAATGATAAAGCATTACATACAATTATGAAAAGGAAGAGAACTCAGTAAGGAGTATCTTATCTCTAATGTCCTTTTGTAAATTAGTAATAAAAAATGTGTTGTATATCAACATCAGGTACAAGATAAAAAAAAATATGAGCATGCAAATGCTTAAATCTACCAATGAAGTCACCAAATTTTTCCTTAACACCTTGTTTACAATGCATTAAATCAGTCAAATAAATTTTAAGACCAATTTTATTTTGAAATTGTTGAATAAAAGCATTAGCAAGCGGTTGGGCTTAACCAACACACTCTAAGTGCTGACCGCGCTTAGGTGGCTAGTGTGGGGCCCATTTACTCCATTAATTTTCAATTCTTCTAAGTAATCCTTCTAACCGTGATACTTAGCAGTTACTCTCACTGTCTTTCCTTTAACTAAAGTGTTTGTACATGCGGGTGAATTTAAATTTTTAAACTAACTTATCCTGCCCACCAGCAAATGACAAGATGTTGCACGTGATTGCAGGATATGCAAAAAAAAATTTTGTTGAAAAGCTTTCAAGCAAATGCAATTTGCAGGCAGAAAGCAAGGCTTCGCAACCCTTGCTAGGAGCTTTGAAATAGAAACCTTTGTAGGAATATCAAATTATTTATTTATTTATGAATTATTTTAATCTATTAATTTATAAATTAATAGATATTATAAAATCTATTTTATTCAAATAAAAAGTGTTTTATTTCCTATTAAAATTATTTGAATTTTTTATTATATTTATATTGTTTACTTTATCTTTATTTATTAAAAAAATATTTAATTTTTTAATTTTCAAAATTTCTTTTATTTTTATTTATCTTTTGGTTTTAAAGATATGAATTATTGCAGCTATTTGTTTGCAAAAACTACAATAAGATAGTGAAATTTTTTGTCTTTCAGTTTTTTCCTATGAATATCATTTAGATTTATAATTGCTTTTTTTTTTGTTTATTACCATATTGATTTATACATCAAAGATGATGTAAATATTAATCTATATTTGAAATATAATTTGTAGTTTTTTAATATATACTAAGCTTAAATTCAACTTAGGTGTATGTAAAGATTTTTAAATGATAATTGATATGAATTTAAAAAAAAATTGTATACATTGCTAGATATATTATCATAATTTAATTAACTTGAATTTTCTATTCTTAAGGTATGTCATGAAATTAGGTGGTATAGTCAACATCGTTTAAGAGCAACCATATTATCAACAATAAATGATATATTAAGACTAATACAAGAATAAGATAGTATGTACTAAGGCTTTTGTTGCAAGGTGGGATAATGGCAAGGTGAGGTTAGCGGGGAAGTCCTTCACTCTGACTCTTGAACTTCTGGCAGAGATAATAGGGCTCCCTCTTGAGGGCATTCACTTCTCTAAAGACAAGAAGGTGGGAAACAAGGTGTATAAAGACTTCCCAAAGAATGACAAGGAGAGAGTAATGCTGGTGAAAGGTAAAGTTGATTATGTAAACTTGGCTAATGTCAAATGCATCTGGGCTTGTTTCCTTAGGGCTATAATGGAATACTTCACCCTGGATGGTAGGTACTCCTGGGTTTACATTTATCATTTTGTGTTGGTGAATCATTTTAGACATAATACTAGGGTTTCCTTTATGTTCTATCTCTTTAGTTCTTTTAATCAGAGTATTGTGGATCATAAAGTTAGGGCTACCCCTATTCTACATGAGGGGATTTTTTTTTCATTGCAAAGTATGCTAAAGATCATATCTCAGAGCCGATTCCTAAATAGATTTCTAACACCAAAAAGAAAGTGCTCTAAAACTCCTCCTGGGAAGAAAACTAGCACTAGTTTGAGCAAAAAGTCCAAAAATGTAAGGACCCACGCTGTCCTTAAATAGAATAATAGTTTATAAGAAGATAACAATAAAATTAGAGAAGATTAGTCAAGACTTTTTTTGATACTTCCCAATGTTAGTTAATGATTACTCAGGAGATGTAACTCTCTTTCCACAAGAGAGACAGTATAAACAACCAATTTAGGCTCTTTTATCCTGGGCCATAAGGTGATCAATCCGGATCACACCTCTATTCATATAGAATAGGAAAACATAAGTGAACTTCTCAAATCGTACCTCTACCATACATGGCAGGGATTAATGTAAGTGATTTAGAAGTCGTACCTCCATCCAAACGAGATGGGAGTATAAGCAGCCTTCTCATATCATACCTCTATCCACACGGGGTAGGATACAATGTAAGTGATCTAGAAGTTGTACTTCCATCCATCTTAGATGGGAGTTAATATGGATATGATTTCTCTACTACTTTGATTAGATTCTTTTCACTCTGGTGGCCCTCCTAGGGTTCAGAGTAGCTTGCAATGTATTCCATAGTCTTCCCAAGACTGTGCCAAGGACCTTTGCAAGGCTAAAAAAATAATATTTTCACCCTCACTTAGATTTTGGTCCTTTAGCCAGGTGCAGGATCACCAAGAGAAATCTTAAGTCCTATACCCCTCTCGGCTTTCGGGTATCCAGTCGGGTATAGTTACCTTCCTCAGAATCGTGCTTCTACAAGTTTTGTTAATTTTAGAATTTATGATATGATGATAATTAAACTAACACATAGTCTATGTCCAAGGTACATGTGCACTGGAGGTATCCTTCATCTCCACGCTGCCTACATACCCATATCCATAGGATCAAGGCCCTTGGAATTCACACTCTCTAACAATATGTAGTTCTGGTTTCTACTTTGTTTGATGTAACTGTCTTGGAGATGAAACCCTTTCAGGGAATTATCTGTTTCCAAATAGATATTTTCCATCATACACCCACTCGAACAAATCAGGTGGATCCTGAGTTATCCATTATAAATTCAACAATGCCTGACATAAGGTTATAGTTAAAATATGTGTAATGTTTACCTATGCACAGATGCCCTATTTTCTTATCCTCTAATTGTTATAGTACCAACTTCTCCTAAGTCGTCATAAACTTTTTAGGGCCTATTATCTTCCCACATGAGTTCATCAGTTGATTATCATAAGTCTACTTGCTGAAACAATATAATATAATTTATCAAATAAGAAATTATAAGATAACATGATCAACTAACAAGGTAGTTCTTCTTAAATAGCTATGATACAAGAATGAAACTAATCGCATTTAAACAAAATAAAGGACAAAACTATTCTATTATATGGAAATCATTTAGTATAGCAGACATATATTGCTTATAGTCTATCTAAAAGAGTGTGCACTTCAGTACAGCATGGTAAAATACCAAAACACAGTGATGCATGCATACAATCTTGTGATACAAAGATATATTTGCATAAACAAGTGCATATAAAGGCAACAAACAATATAGGATACAAAGAAATGAAAGATCACACAATTAAACTTATATTTCTCCTAAAATGTTAATAAAGTTACAACACTATTAGATATGATGTAATTTTGATATAGTTACACAGCATGTTATTTCCTTCAATAATGAAAGCAATATTGATTCCAAATGAAATACAAAACATACCTGGATCATATAAATGCTATAAATGATGTAGTAACACAATAGGGTGTTGTATAGATAATTTTGTGAGGAAGAGGATGGTGCTTCAGCTGGAAGAGATATAGTTGTAGGTGATAACTCTAAATCTACAAATGATCACTTGGAAGGAAACTAGAATTATGCCTTCAAACCCTAGGTATGCTTGGGTTGAAATGATGTTTGCAAAGAAGTTAGAATTGGTCAGATATCTACAGGTGATATATCTAGTGAGAAGAAGGGTAAACCACAAGGATTAATAGAGGAGACTAATCAATGGGGAAGGCTGATCATTCATGTTAGGTTTCATAGCTACATCATGATTTATTACTCCATAGGCAAGTGATAAGAAGGCATTCAAATTCAGAAATCTGATATAGAAAAGATCCCAAAGAGCAGGGCATCCTTAATTAACTATAGGCAAATTTATCATCCTATCTAGATATTGTGAGGTTGATTGCCAAAATACCTTTTTTCTCATATTATTACCATGGTAAAAGCAGCAATCACTTTATTATCATAGGTCGTGTATATGACAGTATTTTATGCCATTTAGAATTTCTAAATATGATAACCACATCATTTTCAAAATTTGTAAATAATGTAACAAGGCCTTCCAGAATTTATAAATACTATAACCACATCATTTTTAGAATTCGTAAATATTGTAACAAGGCCTTCCACAATTTATAAATACTATAACCTCATCATTGTTATATTGTGGTGACTGATCAAGAAAGTACTATCTAGAAAAGTGTTTTATCTTTCTGCAATGCATGGCATTCTGGGTTGACATGTTCTAACCCTAAAGCGGCATAATTTTTGTATAAATTGTCTTAGGGTTAGGGTTTCATTATTATAATGTATGTTTTCTTGTAGCAGTATTGAGTTGTAAGGTATTGCGTATTACGATCATATTGTAATCACTAGATAATAATAAGAGTGGACTTTGTTGTTTGGTGGACGTATCCTAGGGATTGGGTGAACCACGTTAAATCTTTGTGTCTTGTGTTCTCTTCTATTTTGGTTTATTATTCTCTAATATTGGTTATAATTCTACATGTAATTGTTATTTTTGTCTCCAATTCCTAACAATCATATACCAAAAGGTATGACTACAGTAGTTTTCTTTAGAATGAGTTAATCATACAGATTTTATTTTATCCAATTTGGTTTTCAAACATTGAGAAGTATAATCACAATAATTTCTTTGAGGTAAAAGAAAATGCAGACTTCTTTTCCTGATTTCTTATGAAATCTATATAAGGTATAGCCATAGGAATCCCTATAAGATCAAAGAATTCATGGAAAGAGCCACCCAAAAAGTTTCTTATCTCTAACTCATTAATAACTACTCAACATACGGACCACTATAGACCAGCAAACTATTAGGGCGTTGCAAATGAAACATTGTTGATTATACACACACACATATTTGTGTGTGTGTGTGTGTGTGTATACATAATAACACTTGCTTGGCATTTACTCAGAAATTCTACCATTAACAAAAGATGTCAAAGTTATATTAAATGATGTTAACGTTATTCACAACTAAAAAAACATGCCCATAGAAATTTTCAATATAGAGAATCTTCACAGGCGTAGCTAAATATTTTTCTTTAAACAAAATTGAAGAGTGGAATAATATATGTGGACATACCTGACAATTTCTACAAATAGAAAGAACTCACAAGGAAACTTAATATAGTTGGCTCTCCTGCAAGAGAAATCATTGCCTCTATGAATGTCCAAAACTAAGACTTAAACCCTATTTATTTTTTACTCCAGTCGGTGGTAGAGTGGCAGTTTCTTCTTGTAGAAACATTTTTGTATGTCTTTCAAATCTGATTTTCTTCTGGAAACATTGGCATATAAATTTAAATTGTATTCCTTGCATTTCTAGCCTTCCATATTGGCTATAGACATCAAGGACCTGCTCTGCATCGGCCATGTTTTTCCATTTTTTTCACCTCCTTCCAGCACTAGACGTGTATCCTTCCTTGCCTTGCACGCAAATGTCTTTGGCTTCCAATATAATATTTAAAATTTAGAGAGGCTTGATGGCTTGGTCATTTTGATATTTTGTTTTCCCTTTAATCATGCTCGACTCTATTTGTAAGTTGCAAAATTCTTATTTTAAGCATTTATATAACATTACTGTTTGCTATGCTAATACTTTAATTTTGCATTGATTTTTTTATTAACGGTGCTCATTTATTTTAGTAATTTTCAATTTCATTTTCTTAAATTAATAATACTTATGATGTTTTTATTTATGTATTATTAATAGTTAGTTTTTATTTATTATTAATTTTATTTTTTCTTAACATATACACACACACACACACACACACACACATATATATATATATATATATTCTAATAGTTATGTCTTATTTATATTGTTCTGATTTTATTATTTATTTATATTATTTTAATATTTACGTATAACATCTAATGATTATATTTAATATTAATTATTTGAGCGTCTAGTCTAATTTTATAAATAATTACTCGTAATGTTTGATGGATATTCAAAATCGACCGAAATTGGCAACCTAGTTAATACCATAGGACACAAAATAGTTCAACTTGAATTATTTCAATAGTCACAGTTTAAAGAATCTTAAATTAAAATAATGTATTACACATTAACATACTTGTCAAATGTCAATATTTAAGAATTGCAAGGTTAGCCTATAGAGGGTCATGACACAAAAGGTGAGCCATGTTAAAATTGATATCAAGCTATCTATTTTTTATGAGGTTGAAGGTATGAAGTCAGAGGATGACCTGTAAGAGATCTCCTTTGAGGAAGAAGAGGTGTCTAATGGGGAGCCGAGTAATAGAGATATTTCTCATTCTGTTACTCCTAATAATGAACTTGAAAAAAGGTACACATGAGAAAAATATTTCATTTTTTGAGGCTTTTGATGATTCTGGAAAGGAAATCCTTGAGGTGATTACCGAGAAAATCAATAATGTAATGGATGTCTACATTCATAATATTCAAAAGAATAGTGGTGATGATCCTGAGAATAAGGAGATTGAAGCGGATGACCTGGATAACATTATGAAGGAGTATGTTGAAGAATCTGACGATTTGGAAGTTGAAAATGAAAAAAAATGTCAATAATGCCAAGGAGGAGAATATCAATGATATTCAGGGGAGTAAGGATGAATAAACCCATGTTGACAATAATACTGTTGATTTAGAGAAAGAAGATGTTGACCGTGAGATTAACCCTACTCTTCTTGATAGTCTTAAGGGAGAAATTGAAGAACTGGGAAAGAAAATGCAAAATCAGAAAAGCATAGAGGAAGATCTGTGGGACCAGGACTTCAAAGTCAAAAGAGTTACAAACATTAGTGTGCTGCAAGATATGAAAAATAAATCCATGTATGGCTATAAAATTGACAAATGGGTCCAAGATGATATCCAAGAAACTCATAGTAGGCTCAAAGCTTTGGAGGCAAGGAATTCTATGCTGGAGGAGACCATTGTCAAAATGCATAATGATGCTGAGGAGTATCAGAAAGAAAATATTTTTTCTAAGAAGGTAATTGATAATACTACAAATCTGGAAGAAATTATTTCTAAAGCTATTGAAAATACTATTAAACCAATTAAAGAGAAAGTGAACAATAGTGACATCATGATGAAGAAGTTGATCACAATGAATAATGCGGGAATGAAAACTACAATTGAAAATCTGAATGCCCTATGTTCTCTGCTGGAACGGAACAACTCTAACAAAGTTACTGATGAGGAATATGGGAAATAGGATATATAGCTTCCTAGTCCTAGTTCCAGAACAAGATCTAGTACCAGAAAGAAAATTTCTTCCCAAGCCAAAGATATCACCAATCTAAAAGAGTCAATTCAAAATATTCAGAATCAAATGGTGGAGGCTGAAGAGTTTGCTAAAATGCTAGATTGATTCTGGTGCTAGAAGGTTTTTTTACACCCGTGTTGCTGGAAGCTTCTCTGTTTTGGGTCTCTCTTTTTTGTTCTTTCTCTTCACTATGTAATTTGGGGTTTAGCCATTTTGGTTTCTGTCAGCTATTTTGACAGAGTGTTGTCACTTTGTGCTTGATTTATCTATATCTTTTTTGCTTTGTTAAAGGGTCTCAGGGCCCCTTCAAAACATGTAGGTACCATAATAAAAAACAATAAGATAGTATTAACCTAATAAATAATACAAGAAAATTTAGGTTAGTTACCTAGTTCATAAAGTTACCATCCAAAATAATTATTCACTTAATAATACCAAATATAGGAATACAATGTTATATAATGACTAGTGGATGATGATTTTCTTAGGATATCCTAATAGAATCATGGGTGATATCACACCTTTATAAAAATTTAATGCTATCCAAAGAGAAATTATTGACACTCAAAATTAGATGGTATAATATTTCATCAAGAAGAAGAGAAAAAGATAATTGGATTGCAGATCTAAAACCTTTATAAAGAAAGAGGATTCAAGAAAAGAGGAATTAAAAACTAAATTCTAGATGTATATTTCAAAGGTACTTTATTGATGCATTTATAGACCAACAATGGAAAGTGTCATATGGTGGATCAATAATGTATGAATCCATACAACTATATGAAAAAAATCTACAAATTCTTTAAACACTTTCAAAAAAAGTGTCAGCAAAATATAGTGTCAAGTATTAAAAAGGGAGGTTTTTGTTAGAATACTTCAGGGATAACTGAGAGGGGGGGGTGAATCAGTTATCAGCAACTTTAAATATTTTGTACTTATTAGTCCAGATTGATATAAATCAAATGCACATTCAGATAACACATTACATAACACATCAATTTGGTTACAGGAAAACCAAATGGTAAAAACCCCGGTGGGAATTAGTACCCACAAAGAACTATACTGTTTATAGTAATCCTTGTTAAAAGATCTTTCAACCCTGTTAGGAGTTGATCATTACAATGCAGTAGTATAGTGACCTAGTTAAGGGTCTAACCCTGTTAGGAGTCTTTTACAATAACCCTGTTAGGGGTGGTGGACTCACTATCCAAGTGGTGAAGGCTACAACCTTCTGGATATTTGATACACACTGTATCAACAAGATGAACTGCTATTTGTGACACTGGTTGTCTGATCAGTTCCTTTTATGCAATGATGTTTTAACCTCTTGTAAAGAACTACAACAATCTTCTCTATGTTCTGAAAGCTTCTACTTCAATATCTATATTATCAACATATGATAAATATAGCTCTGTTGCTTTAACACTTTGCACTGCTTTTCTAATCTCTGTCTTTCGCAACTCTTCTTATCACAAATGACCTTTTATAAGTACATACACCAAGTATGAGATCATGGGACCTATTAGAAAACTCTTCTTAACATTCCTGTTGGCTCTATTAAATGCGCAAGCATAATTACAACCGTGCAAGTATAAACTGAATAGACACGTCGCTTCACTTCGTTAGCTTCATCAATTTAACCATAACTTTGTAATCTTCTTGAAATACATTTTGCATCTTTATATTAATATCAACAACTCATACCTCATCATGAATATACACACGCATATCCTGAAGATAGGTGCAACTCAATAAACACATTACATACATCGGCCTTAAACCGTTATTCCTTCAGAACTGTAACCGTCAATAACAGAATTACATATCTTTACTGAAACATCATATCTGGGTTTGCGTGTATGAACATATCATAATAAACATGTCAACAACATGTATCTATCCACACAAGTCTTCATGTCATCATATGGATAAGTACATACAGAAGTGCTAATGTGTATTATATGGTGTCATCAATGAAAAACATACAATCAATCAACTATTCAGAATCAAATCTCCAACAATCTCCCACTTTGGCATTGATGGAAACATATGATAAAAACAACTTCTATTCATGGTGTCTTCTTTCTTTTATAATCTTCTCAATATCCTCATCAAAGATTCATCTACACTGCTACAGTTACATAGACTGTGTTTTAGATGTATACTCCCCCAAAGTATAAGCTCTTTGTATGTGTTCCTTGTTTAGCTCTTTGTTTGTGTTCCTTTTTTTTAGTACATACTCCCCCGTTGACATCAATGGCAAAGGGTACCATAAACCATTATGCACAGGTACTATTCCAGAAGTAGAGTAGTCAACTATTCATCAGTCACACAGGACTGATGTACTTGCTGCTTTCTCTAATCAGAGTTAAGAGAGGGAATTACTCCCAACTTCTCCCTTAGATACTCAAAAGTATCCTTTGCTAAAGGCTTTGTGAAAATTTCTTCCAACTAATCTTTTGTTCTTACATAGTCCAATGTCACTTCCTTGTCTGCATCTTTTTCTCTCAGAAAATGGTACTTGATCTCTATGTGTTTTGTCTTTGCATGCATCACAGGGTTCTTAGACGTGTTAATAGTATTGGTGTTATCACAATGAATAACAATAGGATAGTCAACCTAAATACCAAAGTCTTTAACCATCTGCTTGATCTAAACAATTATTGTACAATGCAATGCTGCTGCAACATATTCTGCCTCTGTTGTTGACTGAGAAATACAATTTTGCTTCTTGCTTGTCCAAGATACCAACTTTTCTCCAAGAAATACTACTCCTCCTAAAGTGCTCTTCCTATCATCAATACAACCTACCCAATCTGCATCAGTATACATATGAAGTTGTGTATTCTTTGATTTAGGATACCATAAACCATAGTCTATAGTTCCCTTAAGATATTTGAATATCCTCTTGATTGCCATTAGGTGATTATGCTTGGGTTCAGCTGCAAATCTTCCAACAATGCCAACTRCATTAGATATGTCAGGTCTTGATTGAGTTAGATAAATAAGCTTTCCAATCATAGATTTGTACAATGTTTTATCAATTGTTGTGGAGTCATCATCTTTTGAAAGTTTACTTCCTGTGATCATAGGAGTGCATACTGGCTTGCAATCCTCCATCTTCAAGGTTTTCAATATTTCTTTCACATATTTTGACTGATTAATGAATATTCCTTTATCTATCTATTTTACATTCAGTCCTAAAAAGTATTTTATAGGACCAATCATACTCATTTCAAATTCATTCTGCATTTCTTTTGCAAATGCTATACTAAGCTTGTCATTACCTCCAAAGATAATTTCATCAAAAAATATGAAAACTAATAGTAATCCATCAGGTATTTCTCTTGTGAACAAATTACAATCTGATGCTCCTTTCTTGAATCCAATCTTGGTGAGATAACCATCTAGTCTCTCATGCCAAGCTCTTGGGGCTTGCTTGAGTCCATAAAGTGCTTTCTTCAGTCTACATACCATGTCTGGTTTATTTGAAAGGTTAAATCCTTTAGGTTGTTCTATGTAAACTTCTTCTTTTAAGTCACCATTCAGAAAGGCTAATTTGACATCCATTTGATAAACTTTAAAGTCTTTTAATGTTGCATATGCCAAAAACAATTTTATGGCTTCCAGTCTACTCACAGGGGAAAATGTATCAGTGTAGTCTATTCCTTCTCTCTGAGCATA
>MU225281.1:3241851-3253198 GCA_018584345.1 Thuja plicata | reverse complement strand
CATTTTTATCACTTGGTCTAGGAACCAATTCCCATGTGTCATTCTTGATTATCTGATCTAGTTCTTCTTTCATTGCATTTTTCCAATCAAAATCATTACAGGCATCTTCAACACTTAAAGGTTCAATATGTGAAAGTAAACATACCTCTTCATCCACTATTAGACTCTTTGCTTTTGATCTGGTCAAAACACTGCTACTCTGATCTCCAATGATATCATTTTTAGAGTGGTATCTAGATGTAAACTTAGGAACCTTAGGTGTGACTTATTCCTCCATAATATGTTGTTCTTCATTTCTTTAATTAGGGTCATTACATGAGACATCAATGCAATCAAACATTTCTTCAATCATAGTATCTTTACTATTGGGTTTGGGTTCTTCTTCAATTAAGGGTGCATATTCATAGTACCTCTCTTCATCACTTCTAGCATCAAACTTGCCAATACTGTCATCTCTCTTGATGTAGCACTTGCTACCAAATATTCTAAAGTATTTTACTGTAGGTGCATTACCAAACCAAATTTCATAGGGTTTCTTGTCCATGCCTGGTCTCAATTGTGTTCTATTGATAGTATACATTGTTGTGTTCATTGCATCTCTCCAATAGGTGTGTGCCACTTTTCCTTCAATCATCATGGTGCGTGCTGTGTCAAGTATGATCATGTTTCTCCTTTCTATAATTCTATTTTGTTGAGGTGCTCTAGGGGCACTCAACTGCATTTTTATTCCATGTTCTTCACAATAGTCATAAAAATGGTTAGAGGTTAATTCTCCTCCTCTATCTGATCTTAAGAATTTTAGTTTTAGTCCAGATTCATTCTCAACCTTAGCTTTGAATATTTTGAACTTCTCAAAGGCTTCTGACTTCTCTTTTAATAATGCAACCCACATCATCCTAGAAAAATCATCAACAAAAAAAATAAAGTACCTTTCACCATAGTATGATCTTGTTTGAATAGGACCCCATAAATATGTATGCACTAAGTCCAACTTATTTTCAGTTGAGTTATGCTTGCTTCTAAAGGAATTCCTTACATGTTTATCCATAACACATTCCCTGCAAATTGTGTCAACTGGTGTTGCAATGCTTGGTAGGTGTCTGATTGCCTTGACATTACTGATCTTTACTATATTGTCAAAATTGATATGACATGGTCTCTTGTACCATAACCAACTGTCATCTACTTTTGCAACAAAGCAACTTACATCTGAACTGAGCTGAAAAACATTACCTTTTATTTTAGAGCCTGATGCAATCATGTCTCCATCCTTGTTGCTAATAATGCACTTGTTGTCTTTGAACTCCAGATGATAACCTTTATCAAGTATTTGTCCAACACTTAGTAGATTATGGTGCAAACCATCAACATATAGAACATCAACTGTCTTGTTCTTTCCATCCAAGGTGATGGTTCCTCTACCTATGATAGGTTTAGGATTGTTATCTCCAAATCTAACCATACCGCCTTTGTATTTTTCTAGATGAACAAACCTGTCTTTGTCACCTGTCATGTGGCGTGAGCATCCACTATCAATGATCCAATCAGTTCTAACATCTACTTTGGAAATTAAGGCTAATTCATGATCTTCTTCTTTATCTGCAATGTCCATATCTTTGAGAAACCTTTCCATGTCTTTAAGGGAAACGAATCCAATTTCATCTTCTCCTGAATCTTCATCAGTTACACCTTCTTCAGCATGGTAACATTCCTTCCTATATTTAGGTTTGTAATCAGATCTGAACTTCTTGACTCTTGTGGGACATTTAGATGCAAAGTGACCAATCTTATTGCATGAAAAACATTTGAATGGGAGCTGTCCTTCATACTTTCCTTTTCCTTTCTTTTCTCTCTTAGCAATCATGGCAATTATCTCTTCTAGCTCTTCATCAGTTTCTTCATTCTCATTATGACTAAAGATGTGTGAGGATTTCTTACCGTGGATTGAAGCTTTGAAGGTTGTTTCATTCTTAGGTTCAGTCTTCAATCTTGATATCTCAAATGTAGAGATTTTGTTGATCAAAGTATCTCTTGAAGTTTTGTGAGAATTGCATAGTTTCTTCTAGAATGTTGATCTTGTTTTCATAGTCTGATGTCAAAGTATTTAATAATTTTTCCATTAAGTCTTCTTCTGAAATTTCTCCTCCATTGCTTATGATTCCAGATACTGCTTCATTTATCCTTTGATTATAAGCTCTAATGTTTTCTTCTGGCAACATCTCAAGACTGTTGTATTTCTTCTTCCATGTCTTTTTGCATGCATTCTTTTCTTGAACATCTCCTTCAAACATGTCTTCTAAGTACTTCCATATGGTATATGCTTTATCAATATTCTTGATTTCAGGAAATTCACTGTCAGATAAGGCGCTTATTAGGGCTTCTTTGGCAATTGCATTATTTGTAAATGTTTCCTTTTGTCTATTAGTACCATCATCCTTTGCAAGGTCTTTCAGAGATGGAATTATAACCTCTTGTGTAGCAATCTCAAAGATCTCAAAGCCAACACATTGTAGATGTGTTATCATTTTTTTCTTCCAATCCAGATAGTTCTCTCCATCAAAATTAGGACTCTCTTTTCTGAAGTGTGCCATCTGATCTACCTTAAGCTGTTAGGCTTTCTCTCCAAGGCACTTGGCTCTGATACCAATTGTTAGAATACTTCAGGGATAACTAAGAGAGGGGGGGTGAATCAATTATCAACAAATTTAAATCTTTTGTACTTATTAATCCAGATTGATATAAATCAAATGCACATTCAGATAACACATTACAAAACACATCAATTTGGTTACGGGGAAACCAAATGGTAAAAACCCCAGTGGGAATTAGTACCCACAAAGAACTATACTAATTATAGTAATCCCTGTTAAAAGATCTTTCAACCATGTTAGGAGTTGATCATTACAATGCAGTAGTATAGTGACCTAGTTAAGGGTCTGACCCTGTTAGGAGTCTTTTACAATAACCCTGTTAGGGGTGGTGGACTCACTATCCAAGTGGTGAAGGAAACAACCTTTTGGTTATTTGATACACACTATATCAACAAGATGAACTACTGTTTGTTACACTGGTTGTCTGATCAATTCCTTTTATGCACTGATGCTTTAACCTCTTGTAAAGCACTACAATAATCTTCTCTATGTTTTGAAAGCTTCTACTTCAATATCTATATTATCAACATATGATAAATATAGCTCTGTTTCTTTAACACTTTGCTCTGCTTTTCTAATCTCTGGCTTTTGCAACTCTTCTTATCACAAATGACCTTCTATAAGTACATACACCAAGTATGAGATCATGGGACCTATTAGACAACTCTTCTTAACATTCTTGTCAGCTCTACTAAACATGCAAGCATAATTACAACCGCGCAAGTATAAACTAAATAGATGCGTCCCTTCACTAAGTCAGCTTCATTAATTTAACCATAACTTTGTAATCTTCTTGAAATATGTTTGGTGCCTTTAGATTAATATCAACAACTCATACCTCATCATGAATATACACACACATATCCTGAAGATAGGTGCAACTCAATAAACACATTACATATGTCGGCCTTAAACCGTTATTCCTCCAGAACTGTAACCGTCAATAACAGAATTACATATCTTTACTGAAACATCATATTTGGGTCTGCATGTATGAACATAGCATAATAAACATGTCAACAACATGTATCTATCCATGCAAGTTTTCATGTCATCATATGGATAAGTACATACAGAAGTGTTGTTGTGTATTATATGTTGTCATCAATGACAAACATACAATCAATCAACTGTTCAGAATCAAATCTCCAACAATTTTCCAACCTTCTGACTTAATATTGAGGTCTATTTTATTAAAGTGCACCCAACAAAAGATCCTACCTAATTATCTCATAGATTTGAGAAGGGGCTAACAAATTAAAAGCTCTAATACCATGTTAGAGTCACCAATAGATTCAAGCACTCATGATTAACCAAATATTTACTTTTACAATTGTACCTTTTTTAATTATGAGATGAAAAGATTAAAATTTACATATGATGGCTTGAACATTTTGAGGGATAGAACTAAATAGGATGATGATAAGTTTCTTAATTCTATGATGTAAGACAACTATAAGATAATATCACATGTAAACAAAGGCTTCTAGAAATATTTATAACTTCCTATAAGTGAATTTAACCTATTAATATGTGTGAAAAGGATCTAACTAGGAAGTAGTTAGATAATGTGCCTCATTCACACTAGAAAATGAAAAAAATAGATAGGAAATAGCCTCATTCGCACTAAAAATTCTATCATCAGTCATAGTTATAGATATCTATTTTACAATATTGTTTGACTTTTCTTCAAAACTACTTAAACATTTAAACCAATTAATTGTTAAAGGTATACATAGTAGATAGTATATGTGAATAGGTTTTTTTAGGCTGTACATGAAAATTTAGGGTCAAATCCAAAATCAATTCTATAAGTATGAAATTGAATCAATATAGAAAACATATCATCTTACTTGATTTAGTTTCATACTTGACCACATAAAGTGATTTTAGATACCAACTTGTACAACTCAGCTACCCTGCCTGGATCAGAGGACCATAAACTAGAACTAAGACCATTCGTGCAGGGGTGTAGATGGTAAGGGAGTGAACTTCCCCAACTTAGAATAGAAACAAGGGGTGTGGCCTAACCGTCACTAGGGTGAGGATAGGGAGGGGGTGGTAAGTTTAGGAAAGAAAGGTAGTTCATTTAGTTGGTTAGTTAGCAGTTTGCTCTTGCCTTCCCACCCTTTTTGGTCGGTGAGAAACACCCATCCTTGTTTATTTGTATGAGAAACCTGGAGTGGTGGTTCTAAAGATGGCTTCCTATCTCTGGAGCATCCATATTTTTTTTTGTCATGTCACCATCCATCTGAAACCATGTATCTTAGTTCAATCAAAGGTTCAATCAGCATTGTTTGAGCTCCATGCCTTCCCAGTTGGGTGTTCATTTAATCATAGCAGACCTTGGTAAGAGGAATCATAGAAGGGGAGGTCATTTTCCTACCATCCTAACTGGGTTGGTCACTCATCGGCCCTACTATTCTATAGGCAGTTCAGGTAATCTATTTGATCTCCTATCCTCTCATCCTATAGTTTTCCGTGTTTAGTTTAGGCTGAGTGAAAGCTTCCATGTGGATAACAAGAGAGGGGGTGATAACTGTTCACTCATCTAGATTAGCTAGGGGTATGTTGGAGCCCAAAAATGCTGAATTGGATTTCCTATGGATTTTCCAATCCGAAGATGGGAAACCCAATTATTTTTATCCAACTAATGGGAAAGATCGATTATGATCCTCTTCCCCTACGCTTCTGCCTCTGTAGGACCAAGGCGGGTGAGCCATCACCTAAACAGGATTTTTATAGAAGATAACTTATGTATGGAACTCAACTAATCTCTCAAGATGGAAAGTGGGCTTGAAGAAATCAAATTGTAATCATAAATTGCAAGATTGAAGGCTTTTATAAAATGTAAAATTTCTTAATAAAGGAAGTATAAACTGGAATGAGAAGATGGATATGATGTCACAAAACATTAAACACTAAACTAAACAACCATAATCTAATCAATGAGTATATTAGTGCCATGCTCGATCTGAGCAATGAAGTTTAATCTATTCAAGTGTCGCATTCAACCTTGGAGACAGTTTTGAAACTATCACTTTAAAGGTGTTATGAAATGAACATATAACCTAAGATAATTCACATTTATCTCAATTGAATATGAATTTTCAAATGACAGACTGATTGATTGTGGCCACAATCAATTGAATTTAACCATGCAAGACGAAAAGACCAATTGATAATAGAACTATGAATTTAATCAGGAATATGCTACACCAAACTATCACTTTGAAGAAAATAAATAGATTTATCTAAAGGACTAATTTGAATAGCTAAATGGTACTTTCAATCCATAGATGAGACAACAAAACATTTATCTTTTATTGATTTAGAAATATGGTACATCCAGTTCATGTTGCAGTTGTTGATCCAAATCTATCCTATCTGCAAAATCATATTCTCTGTATCTTATTGCTCCCCCCTTCTTTACCTCGGTGTTGGTATCCATATTTATATGTTTTTGAATGGATGCAAATAAGCTTCAGACCGAGGCATCGTTTCAAAACAAATACCTAATCACTAACTGCAATGTTTTATAATAAACAACTTTTTATAATAATCAAATAATCAGTTTTGATATTTTTAAAATATTTGTCTATCTCTTTATCCCGTAAATTTGCTTTACAAATTTGAAATCTTGTTTGGTTCAAAATTCCTGCACATAGATGAAATTATTAAATAATCCAACCAATCAAATGTATTTCATAATTAAATGCATCTCGAGAATAATAATAAAACTTTACATTTCTCCTAAAATAATTCATTTTCAAAAAAGATGTATTTAGTGAAATATTATCAAACACATTTATTCCCTCAAGATTTTAAAAAATAAATTATTCAAAGCATATAATTAGGGTTTCTTTAAGATTTTTACATTTTAAAATAAAACCCTAATAATGTATTTTCATTAATTTAAATGTATAGTTGAAACATATTAAATAAAAGATAGAAATGCATTTATTCACCCTAATGATTTATTTCAAAATTTGCTATAGGGTAAAACATTCTAAGTATATCTCTTCCTTTTAACACATACTCTTAAGAAATAGAATAGAGCAATTGGTTAAGCAAGGGGGAATGGGTAGTTAGGTAGTTAAGGGTTGGCTTGAGAGGTCAAGTGTTCAACTTTCGATCGCCACTCTTTTTCCTAACATTATTATTATTCTTTTATAACTATTTTTTATTTCAAAAAATATAAATGCTTTTAACACATTGAAATAAAATATTTAAGTTTTGCTCATAAATATAAAATGGAATAATAACAATCATTAAGGCCCTTTTAATTATTTAATTTTTGGAAATAGGGAAATAATATAATTTTTTTTTTTTTTTTTTACTTCCCTCATAGTTTTGTATATGTTTAGCTCTGAATTTTTAGGTGCCAACAATGGCTCCAGTTGGGGACGTGTGTTTATACCTAAATGCAGAGACCATTGAATAATATTTATCAATCTATATGTTTTAGAAGGAATTTAAGAAAAAATAGGAATAACTTCATTCCACGTCCCTTATGAATTTTTCTTAATATAAATACATTTTCCCCAAATAAAAATATAAACTATAAGGATACGGAAAAATAATTAAATTTTATATAAGGAACGCGTACCTTGGTAAATACCTTTTAAGTAATATGATTTACCTCTTTCAATTGTCTTCGAGAGAAATCTTTTAAAATTAGGTTTAGGTATATTATTCCACACCATAAATACTATCATTATTTATGTTGCCATTATCACATTTAATTATTACCAGGCGCAACATAAAAAGTGGTGTTTGCCTCCCAAATAACCTGCTCTCTCTTTGCCATGTGTATCATCCTTGTTGTGATTGGAGAAGTTAATCTTATCTTCAGTACGCAGGTAATTGTTACATGAGGATCAATGCAAATTTTGCTCCAAATATTTGCACATGAATATAATTGTTGGCCGTCATTTACAAATCTGGGTTGTTTTCGAGCTCACTGCACTCCAAAATACTTAAAAACATTGTAAAAATGCCACCCAAGTTGAGGTATATGATCTGGGAGATCATTTTATGATTAAAATCTTCACTCACAACATTTATACAGCCCCAAAAAATGGCTCCACATATTTGCACGGAATTGCAATTTTGCTGGCCGTTTTTACCAATTTCTGGGCATTTTTTAGGCTGCCAGCATCTCAAAAACATAAAAAACTGCGAGAAAATCATTTCTCATTCATATAAAAAGGTTTGAGGGTCATTTGGGAACTTTTAAACATTCATTTGCAGCTCATAAAAGACCTCAAATCTTTGCCTAAAATTGAAAAATGTGATTTAGCTTTAACATCACTTTTCTAAAATGATTTGGCTTTTGTAGCTTTAATAATATCATAGATGACACATTGTCATTAATCCGATCATCAGTCAAAGGTTTAAATTGATAATACAACAACAAGCATCAAAATGACAAATCAATTTGTAAATGCAAAATATGTAATTATATACGAACTTTCAATTTTTTTTATAATTTTTTTTTTACATTTTGATATTTGAAAGATTTCACAGGCTATAAAAAATAATAAAATAAACAAATACTTACCTTCTCTCTTACCTGAAGGTGAAAATCCTACCTCTGTCATAAACTTGGTTCTCGTCTTTTGACAATATGCAGACTCTGGAAGTACCATCATTATTTTCTCTTCTTTGACTTGAAAAGAAAATATAATCTTCTTCTTGATTTTTTGTTAACCTATTCAAGAACTTAGAGGCTCCATGTTTATTTTTGAAGTAAATTTCATCTGGAAACTCTAAATCTTTTGATCTTAGAAAACCTAAAAACATGTATTTAGCATTATGCACAAAACTAAAGGTATTTTCAAAATGACCAATTTTTGTTTCTTGTAGTCTCTTATTGTCCAAACTTGTATCTATACTATGTCTTATACAATATAAATTATTATTATTTGACATACATTTAGAACTATAATATGCAAATTAGGTTGTTTGGACTTTTTGTAATTGTCCTTTATGTCATATGGTACCAATGTTATATCCTTATGCCCCTTAGACATTTTATTTTCCTTGCATAAAACCTCTGGGCATATGTAACTTTGAAAATATATCATATCTCTTTTTTTTATATGCTATTTCATTTTATATTTTTAAATTATTTTCAACCAGATTTTCTTCTACTTTACAAAAACAATTTAAAATAGAAAGGAAATCATACGTACCTCCATGAATATTTACCTGTGGCTCTTCAATTGTATTGTTTATTGTAATCTCCTCATGTACATGTGATTCATTCTGCAATATTTTGTCTTTACTGTCGAGGAAATTTTGGGAATCTTTCATAAAAATATTTTCTTCTTGAAGTATTTTAGCCTCTTGAGATTTACTTTCTATTTCATCAAATACAACCTGAATATTCTTATCCTGATGGGTATAGAAATAATTTGGAGCATTCTTTTGAATATGTTTTTGGTACTCCATGTCCAATAAGTCTGAAATTTGTTCTGTACTCAGGAAGTTTTCATTTTGATCCTGAATCTTATCCTTCTCCGTACAAATTTCTTCTTGAACGAAAGTCTCTTGAATTTGATCTGAAATTGCTTCTCCATTCAGAACTTCATTGTCTGCATCTATTTTGTCTATCATATTTTCAAAAGAATCATCCATACATGAATTCATTACCATTTCATTTTCTTTCACACTCTCTTCTCTGTTGGATGCAACAAAAAATAAATGTTTAATCATCTTAGGTATGAAACTAGGGATAGATGTATTATTTTCTTCACATGTCTGGTAGGTATTTTCTTCTTCATATGTATCTTGGGGAATCATATAAAGATCATCTTCCATAGTGTAATTTTTGATTTTTTTTTACTTGTATTATTAAACTCATATAGGAACCATTGTTCAAATTCTTCCCAAGATGAAATACTTTTTTCAGGTAGTGATTCATAAGCGTTTCTTGCATAATCCCTAAGTGTTTTGGCAAACAGAATCATCACCTAACCTTCTTCATCAATTTCAAAGTCTTCTATGAATGAATAGAATACTTTTAAATGTCATTTTATTGATTCATTATATTCACCGTAAAACCTTGGTACAGCTTGTGCAATTTGTAAAAATAACTTATCTGGAAAAAATTATAATCCTCTGAAATTCAACGGCCTGATGCCATCTAAAATAAAATATTTTCTTTGATACATTCTGTAGTAAATTCTATGTTACTAAATAGGGGATCAATATTCATTCCCTCTATGTTCTTTCCCTTAGTGGAGTCACTGATAACTTTAGACACACGGAGTCGTCACCTTCTTATCAGAAGGAAAATACAAACTGATCTTGAATTCTTAATCCAGAGGAGTCCCTTTCTAAAAAACTTATGTAGAGTCACCACCCTTGTCTTCAAGGGAAAAATTTAACTTGGTATTATGAGTTCTCTCACTTCCAGCAGAATCTAACTCTCTAATCACCAAAAATTCTAAGTAATGTTTTTATAAACAACTCTCCAGTAGAGTTGTCAATTTGTTGGAGCCCAAAAAAGTTGCATTGGATTTTCCAATCCGAAGATGGGAAACCCAATTATTTTTGGCCAACTAATGGGAATGATGGATTATGATCCTCTTCCCCTACGCTTTTGGCTCTGCAGGACCAAGGCGGGTGAGCCTTCACCTGAACAAGTTTTTTATAGCAGATAACTTATGTATGGAACTCAACTAATCTCTCAAGATGGCAAGTGGGCTTGAAGAAATCAAATTGTAATCATAAACTGCAAGATTGAATGCTTTTATAAAATTTAAAATTGCTTAATAAAGGATGTATAAACTAGAATGAGAAGATGGATATGATGTTACAAAAAATTAAACACTAAACTGAACAACCATAATCTAATCAATCAGTAGATCAGTGCCTTGCTCGATATGGGCAATGGAGTCCAATCTATTCAAGTGTCACGTTCAACCTTGGAGACAGTTTTGAAACTATCACTTCAAAAGTGTTATGAAATGAACATATAACCTAAGATAATTCACATTTATCTCAGTTGAATATCAATTTTCAAATGATAGACCGATTGATTGTGGCCACAATCAATTGAATTTAACCATGCAAGATGAAAAGACCAATTGATAATAGAACTATGAATTTAATTAGGAATATACTACACCAAACTATCACTTTGAAGAAAATAAATAGATTTATCCAAAGGACTGATTTGAATAGCTAAATGGTACTTTCAATCCACATATGAGACAAAAAAAACACTTAATTGATTTAGAAAAATGGTACATCCAGTTCATGTTGTAGTTGTTGATCCAAATCTATCCTATCTGCAAAATCATATTCTCTATATCTTATTGTTCCCCCCTTCTTTACCCCGGTCCTAGTATCCATATTTATATGTTTTGAATGGATGCAAATAAGCTTCAAACCGAGGCATCATTTCAAAACAAATACCTAATCACTAACTGCAATATTTTATAATATACAACTTTATAATAATCAAATAATCAGTTTTGATATTTTTAAAATATTTGTCCATCTCTTTATCCCGTAAAGTTGCTTTACAAATTTGAAATCCTATTTGGTTCAAAAATCCTGCACATAGATGAAATAATTAAATAATCCAACCAATCAAATGTATTTCATAATTAAATTCATCTCGAGAATAATAATAAAACTTTACATTTCTCCTAAAATAATTCATTTTCAAAAAAGAGGTATTT
>MU225281.1:3216083-3235177 GCA_018584345.1 Thuja plicata | reverse complement strand
TATTACAAAAGGGTCGGCTTTAAATATTTACAAAACATGAGATTAGGTAGCCCAACTTTTGGAAGCCATAACTTTTGAACCGTAGCTCTGATTGGCTATTATAACCACTTTCCGGAAAGGGGAGATCATGATCTATAGTGCCTAACTTGTGAAGTGCTAGTCAGTCTGGGGTTCGACCTCGATCCGGAGCCTCTAAGGTCCTAAAAATTGAGCTCAAAGATTTTGCACCCTAAAATCTCAACAGTAAATCCTTAATACCTTTGCCAATATAGATGATCTAGCAATGAAATTCAACTGGCATTCTTATATGACTAAGATGGACCTTCACCCTGAAAATTAGAACATTCTGAGTTCAAACGACCAACTTACTAAAAATAGTAAGTTTCCAAAAATAGCAGCTTTGTACAAAATAGCCCTTATTGAATAGAAAAACTCATATTTTTGGGTGATGCAAGATTGCCCTTACCTGGGTGTAAGGGAAATCTTGCATCATAAGTCCATTGGCCAAATATTCACTAAACTACTCGGTCAACTAAGTCCTTTCTCTCCTCCACTCCTTCCCTCTGAATCATTCACGAGTGAAGATTACAGGATAACCTCATTAATTAGGTAGGCAGTGGGGCTATAAGAGTAGTTGAGTTTAGAAGGAGATAATGATATAATGTATGTAATATGGAGAGAGAGAGAGAGAGAGAGAGAGAGAGAGAGAGAGTCTTTATTTCTTGCCTCCCATAGGGGATTCTTTTTCTTGTCCTTCAGATGGATGGCAACAAGATAGAAAGGCCAGCCTCAGAAGTAGGCCCTTGATGCAGAGGGGATGAAGGTTGGAGAAGGAGGCCAAAGTAGGAAAGAAAGAAAGAAAGAATGGAACTCCTTCTCACCATTTCGGGATCAATTTCTAGGACTAAGGAAAGAAGGTGCCCTACTATTATAAGGGGCAATAATATGATCCAAATAACATATTTTTATTTTATTTGACTCTATAACAATTTGAAGGTCTTTTTAATCTATAGAAAAAATGTAATATAAAATTAATTAAGGTTGAGTGTTTAATACACAACATATCTTGTGCATGAAATTAATACATATGACATAAAATCTGATTTGATTGGTAAACATGATGTTTATTAATTTATGGATAAAATATGATGTTGTTGTGGTGTATACCAAAACTCTTTTACAATAATAAAAAACTATAAGACTTGGATGACTAGTATGCAAACCATGATAACTTTGAATCCTAAAGATTCTAAGTTTAGACAAAGTGCAAAATATACAAAATATTTTTTTAAGGGTTTAGACTAGACCATTTAGATTGGGTGAATAAGTATGCAATTGTGATGGAGCCTAATAGCCCAAAAATCCAAAAACATCAACACCTAGGAGAATTATAATAAATGCATGAGTAGTTATATTCATGTGATAGATAAGGAGAGCATGAGAACACAATAAATATTGACAGACCAAAATATTGATAACACACACGAATTAATAAAATTACCCCTACCACTTCAACACTTTGATTTTTTAGAAAATTTGAGGATATCAAAGTGATGAAATGATGAGGGGCGTGACATGAATTAGATTCATATTCTTGTTTTGACTAAGATAAAATTCATAAAAAATCTCTTAGATTGGTTCCAAAGGTGAGTTAAGACTTGAAGCCAACACAAGTGCAAAGCCAACCTTGCCAAACTTTGTTAACACATGGTGGGATTTCAACAAGAACCTAGCATTAATGAGGTAAATATCATACATAATTCTAACAGAGTGCAAAATTCCAATTCATTCTTACACAATATAAGGTCTATTGTTTATTGTAGAAGAAGAACCAAAATAATTGGAGATCCTCATCTCTTAGAGGAAAACTTGAAATGTTAGGATTCATTTAAAGTGGTTTAGTTCATGAAAGATTAACCGAAACTGGTTTGATGTAGTTATCCTACTGTTGGGAACCATGAAGCACCATATGCATGCTAATTAGGTTTGGTCAAACTTACAAAATTTTAAGAATGATGCATTTAGCAATTTTTATTTTTATTAGGACAAACTTATGTTATTTAACCTAGAGTTATTATTCTCCTTCAATTACCCTAACAAGATATCTAAGGATACACTTATTGGCGTAGCAAGTCATTATGAATATGCATTCCAAAAGAAAATAGAATAAATTTTAATGAGATTTATGGTTATTCTATGTTGTTAAAATACATATGTTTAAATGATTTTTTAGTTTCTTTTTATAACAATAAATAAAATAGTTCTATTGGGGTTCACTATCAATATATGATATAGAATTAAGATAAAATAAATAGACAAATTAATTGTTGTATAAAATAAATAGATAAATTAATTGCTAATATTTTCTTTATTCATCATAGGTTGCACAAATATATTGATCTCTGCGATGTGATCAATAAAAGAAAAAAATAAAGTTTAAGAGATGGATGATTAGGAGGTTGATTTAGTTGAGGAAGAAATGCTCCTCAAAATTTTGTTGGGATCTAGTACATGAAATCTCAAAGGTTTGAGGATGAAGAGAATGAAGAGCCAACTAAGAAATATAACATCTAGGAGGAGATTGAAGAGGACAAATCTCTCATCGTATAGGAGCAATTGGGTTTAGAATTGCATGAAGTGTAATTATTTTTTTGCAAACACCTAGTGTACGTCTCTATGCTCTACATTTGGGTTGAGTGACCTTGATCATTCTTGTTGAGGCCTCTCTAGTATTTTGGCCAGTTCCTTGGTTTTTAATTACTAGTTGTTGTTGTTGCCTTTGTGGTGGCTCATTGTATGTTTTGTTTGTTGTGCGTTAATGTTTAGTTTGTTAGAACATTTTGTAAAAGGTTTTGAGTACCTTCTAAAACCTATTTTTGTCATTAATCAAAAATATTTATCGAGTAGAAAAATGATTGAGGTTATTTATAGAGACTAACAATGCCCGCAAGTGTGACATCCTACAGTGTCTTCTAATAGACACAAAATAATAAACCAATTCCTACATCAAAAGAAAATATTGTATCAAGAATGTGAATGCGAAAACCCTAACAAAATTACCTTTAATGACTAGCCAATATGTTAAGATTCATTTTATATAATATGAAAAAATAAATGAACTTTGAAGTTGAATTATATATTAGAAAATAGTTTATCTTTTCTTGTATCTTAAGCATACACATCTTACATAGAAATCATTCAATAGTCAAATTTATATGTTTAGAAGAAAATTCCAAAATTTGAACATGTTTTAAAACTATCTAGATATTGCTTGAGTTTTGGTAGAGATATAATAGTTCAAAAGTTAAGATTGTTTTTCCAAAATCCATTATTTATGAGTTTCAAGGAATATTTCTCTTATAATGATTGTTTATTCTTAATGTTGAAAGTTTTTTTTTTAAAATTGAAATCAATTGATACATCAAAAATAATTTTAAGACACACACTCACTTTGCAGCCACTTATTATTTTAAATACAACTTAAGTAGACCTTGGTCATTCCAAAAGAGTTGTTAGTGAGAAGAAAGAATTTTAAATACAACTTAAGTAGACCTTGGTCATTCCAAAAGAAAGAACTAAAGAAATGTAAGATATGTGCTTCCAAATTCTTGAAACCAATTAACAATACCCAAACAAGATTGGTAGCAAAATAACCATACCAAATATTAATCGTAGGTTATATACCCTCTCTCAACCATTAAAATTATAGAGTGAACACAATAATTATCTAATTTCATTTTCCAACTATTTTTTTGACCAAATGTTTTCTATTACAGAAATTTTTGTTTCCACTAGTAAGATTTACTATGCAAATCTTACAAACACCATGCTCAAAACCTATGTACATATATGCATGGTAAAACTGGATATTTCACCATGCAAATTATACTCAACAATGACACAACATATTTCATAGTGCATATGTTTAAATGCATGGAAAGCTGTGGGTTATGAGGTTTTTCTCAACTTGGAGTTGGAGTAGGCTTCTTCAACAACCAACTCCATGGTCATGTCCACTTCTTCTCTAAAAACTCCATATTCATAGCCTTGAGGATGCTACTCTCGCATATTGCATGTCTGTAATTTGGAATCCATGTTTCCCCCATACCAATATGATGCAAAGCCCCATGAAGTCATATGGAGAGCCATGCCCTTCCCCATCTGACAAGGTTTTCTAATCCAAAGCTCTCATTCCAGCTTAGGCAGGGAGGATGCTAGCAAGAGTTGTGGAGCCTTTCTTTCCACCCACAAATTGTATTTTCTTGAAATATTGTCAAAAAACTTGTTTTTTTGCACATCCTGCAATCACAATGTTTAATAAGACAATTTGAGGCACTCGATCAAGCAGTTTATATGCCTCGTCTTTACTTCTCTATTTTACATACATGTCTAGTAGAGAATTTCCAATTATGATATTTCACAAATCCCTATATCCTTCTAGCACATAAACTCGTTAGAAGTGTGTTGGTTAAGCCCAGCCTTAGAAAGCTTGTGGAAGGAATCAATGGAATAAGGAGGTAAAGAACAATACCATTTACAAGCTTTGTCTTGAAAGTTTTTAGTAAATAACTTTTTCATGAACCTATAGTCGTGAGAGAAATCACTACTCAAAGTTTGAAAATTTTTAACATGAGTCACAGTATCACCCTTACCATTATAAGTCTCAAGATGAGGAATCTCAATACTTTGTGGGACAATATCTTGGATAGTATACATGGACAAATGACTAAAAATATCACATGTACGAATTTTAAATTTGGATTAAGTCAAAGAAGCAAGTTATTGTTGTAAAGAAGACACGGTTTGAGCTAAGCTATTAATGGTAGAATCAGTGGAAGAAATGATAGGAGGAGAAAAATTGGAAATGTTAGGAATATTGTTGAAAATGGAGGGAATATTGGAAGAAGCATGAAGCATGGTAGGAACATTTTTGGATTAGTATATTAAAAAGGAACACTATGATAATAAGGCATAGATGAAGGCAATGAAACATATGGAACACTCATAGGAAGAGAAGGAAGAATCAAATTAGGGAGACTCCCATGTGTGGGGTTAGAATTTTTTATTGAAGTAGAGATAGGAAAAGAAGTTTCAACACTTGTAGTTGTAACATAGCCTAATTCTTGAGCACATTTTGTAAGAGGTTTGACATTGGAATTAACAAGATGAAAAATTTCACGCAAGAGGTTAAGATCATGTTCATGATTATGAATCGGTTCCTTTAAATCTTATACAAAAAAAGAACATTAGGATTATGATTCTCTTGAGATAGCCATTGTTCTAACTTGTCAAATTCATGAGTAAGATTTTTCACTTGGGTGGGAAGAACTCTTAATGCTTCATTTTCATCATGAGAAAAATGGGAAGATTTTTTCTCCATGCTAGGATTGGTATCATTAGGATGCATGTTGGTTTCATCAAGATTCCTAGGAAAGAAGGGAGGTTCATGGTCAAAGGAACCCATGAGTCTATGAATTATTCTAACCAAAATACTATAGATTGGACTCAAAGTGATAAAGCTCATACACAAAGGAATGAAAGGAAATGAAGATGCAATGTAATTTGAAACAATGAAGAAAATATGTAATGCAAATAGGGATTATAATAATTCATACAAAGTAAATCCAAATATGCAATGCAAAGAAGAGATAACTAGATGCATAAAAAGTAGTTCTAGATAGAAAAAGAAATTTATCTCCAATGCATATCTAACTACCAAATCACAAAGTATGAAGCATGAAAGTGATGGGTTCACCAAAATGTATATGGTGAACCTACAAGCATGTAAAGGAAATCCAACACCAAGATGAAAAGAGGAAATGTAATACGTCGGGTTCACCAAAATATATATGGTGAGATGGTGATCAAGGGTAGACCAGCAAGTCACACATGTACAATAGAAAGGGATCCTAAAATGTGACCCCTTTTGAACTAAATTTGATTAGAACAACCTAACTAGATGAAGGGATGCTAGTGCATGATCTAGTCTTTAAAGAAATGTGTGATTTTAGTACTCTTTCTATTTATGTAGGGAGGATATGATAGAAATGTAACATATATGCAAGTAAACTAAAGAAAACACTCATGCAATGATAAAAAATAAGATATCATATCTAGTGTATCAAAGTAAATTCTAAAATCGAATAAAGATAATGAATAACTCACATTGAAGGCTAGTAGATTATGCAACTTTAGATCTCTCGAAAGCCTATCAAATTGCACTGAAACTAGAAACGGATCAGGATCTGGAAACCCACAGGCTAGAACTTTCTTCTATCAAAATTTGAGTGTTGTAGGAACAATTCAAACCTGGTTCAACATATACTAGCATAGGTCTAAGGTGGTTTGACCTATACATTGAAGGGTTGAATCTGAAGGTCTCAAGACTATGACTGAGACTGCACTTTCATATTTGTAATTTTGAGTCTAAAACTCCACAAATTTACACCTACACACAAGAGAAGGGGAAAATATTGGGGGGAAGGGGCTTGCCTTAGTCAAGCCCTGTATAGGAATTAACCTTGAAATTCAATACGTTAAGCATGTAAAACAAGATAAATGTAATTATTCACCTTTCTTGTCAAACCCTTGTCAATGGATATGGATCCTCTATATCTACAAAGACGTATAATTATTTGAATGTTGTAGGATGTAGGATGTCTTTGCCAATGAAATAGATCTACACTTTCCAAATCATAGATCATGGATGTATGTATGCTTGAAATGCTTGAATGGAGAAGGAGAGGAATGAAGAATGGATATGGATCCTCTTGCTCAATTAGGAATTCCTCCACTAATCTATTATGGGAGAGAAATTCACACAAATCAATAGGAGAATGCCTTGGAATGGATGGATAGAAGATAGCCTTCAAATTTTGGAGCCAAATCCTTTCTTTCTTGTTAGAGATCACCAAAAATCTATTGAATGCACCTTGGACTTGAATTTCTTGAGGGTAGATGATTCTTGAACTTGGATAACTTGAAATTATAGGAATTTAATGGATGGAAAAATTAAGGGAAGAGGCCTCCTTTTATAGTGATTTCAGAGTCCAAATTCACAAAGGATGACCTCACTAAGCGGGAAAATGAAAATACTTTGCATCGGGCTCAAAACCATCCAAAATTCAACCCCTGAGGTATACGTCAAAAGTGGTTTGACCTATACCTGGTATAGGTTGAACCAAGTTTGACCTATACCTAAAAGGGTAAATTTCAAGGCAGGCTTTGTGGGGTTTGAGAAGTATTAAGAGGCTCAGGGAAAATTTGGAAGAAAAGTGGGAAAATCAAGCATAAAGGAATCCAAAATCTAGCGGATCACTAAAATGAATCCCAATAGGTCCTAGAGATTCCAAATTAATGTGTGCTAACTGTTTAGGACTATGCAAGAGTTAATGAGACAATGAAAAGTGTCTTTGTCTCACTATATGATAATCAAGAGATGACTTATTACCCACATAAGGTGGAATCACATGTCCACTAGAGGTGGATTATCTTCCAAATATTACAAAGTATGTGAAACATGTACAACAAAGGTGTAGAGTGATGAGGTGATAAGTGCACTAAAGTTGGATTAAATACATAAAGTGGAATGTGATAACTAATATCACCACCTTAAGTGGGAATACTCCTAAGTGGTCCCCGAGTAAACTTAATTAACATGGGTGTCTAATTCATAGGAGAATGAAATAATAGGAACAATAATTAAACCCACCAATACCCCCCCCCCACCCTTTAAGAAAAAATTAAGGAGAATGTATATACATAATGCAATATAGGTCTTGGATATTAGGCCATGTTAGATACCCATGTACAAATGCAATGCAATCTCTTACAAATGGAGAAAAGGAGAAAACCCAATGGGACATAATTCCTCCCAAAAAGAGAGATGGAAAGATAAAAGATCTCTGAAAATAATGAGAAGGAAAAAACCTCATATAAAGAAAATTCCCCTCCCTCCCACTATAAGAGAGAATGGATAATTTAAGTGACCCTCCCTAAAGAAACATTTTGCACCCCTAAGAGAGGTCACAATTGGTGATACTTTCTCTCAGTGAAGTGTTTGGTGAAAATGTCTGCAACAGGTTCTATTATAAAAAAATATTTCAAATCAATGACATGCTCTTGTATTATCACCCTAATGTAGTGTGTGGACCTCGATGTGTTTGGGTCATTTATGGTGAACCAAGTTCTTAAAATTTGAAAAGAACTTTGATTGTCACATTGAAGGATTTTAGCTTGTGGAATGGTGAAGCTAAACTCTATAAGAATATTTTAAATCCAAATAGCCTTAGTAGATGCATTAACAACCCCTTGAAACTCATCCCCAATTGAAGAGAGATAAATATCATGTTGGTTCTTACTCTACCATTAAATGGGTCCTGATCCAAGATTAAAGTTGTAAGTAAAGTGGACTTAAAATCGTCAAGATTGCTAGTTCAAATTTGAGTCTGTGAAACAAACCAAGTCTAGTCTAGTGCCTGTTGCATAGTGAATATCATAGGTATGTGTATCTTGTATGTAATGCAAGATGCACTTGAAAGCCTTCCAATGAAGCTCATGTGGCTCTTGCATAAAGTATGAAACCATGAAAACTAAAAATGATATGTCAAGGTGTGTATGATTTAAGTAAATGAGGCTTCCAATAAGTCGGTGATACAAGGTATCATGAACAAGTGGTTATGAGCACTTAGCCTCAAGCTTTAATTCTAAAAGGAAGGGAGTTAGTTCAGGCTTACAATAGATAATTCAAAACCAAGAAAATAAGTCAACAATATTCTTGGGTTGAGAACGTGTAATCCTAAAAGAAGATTGTGTGATCTCAATCCTAATAAAGATGTGTAAATATCCCAAGTTAATCATAGAATCAATTTCCTATAATGAATATTTGACTTTGCCAATGATAGATGATGTACTCCCTTTTATGATCAAGTGATCAATATAGAGCACAAGAAGTAGATGAGAGGAATCCTATCACAAAATATAGATATTCATATCTAAATAACACTTGGTAAATCTTTTAGAAAAAATAAAGGATTTCATCTAAGCATACCAAGCCCTAGGAGCCTATTGGAGTTCATAGATGGTCTTCCTCAATCTGAAAAAAAAAATGAAGAATCCTGCATGAATCCTTTTGGAAGCTCTATTTTAATATCTTCATGAAGATCCCCATGTATAAATTCACTCTTTACATCCATATAATGTATATCCCATCCATGAATTGCATCTATGGAATGATTCAAGCAAATGCAGTTTATGTTTTCAACGGGGGCAATTTTTTTGTATAGTCAACACCTAGAACCTGTGAGAAACCCTTTGCTACAAGTCAAGCTTTGTACTTATCTACTAATCCATCTACTACATACTTGGTTTAATAGATACACTTACACCAAACCATTTTTCTTCCCTTAGGAAGAGGTACTAAACTTCCCATATATTATTTCTCATCAAGGAACTATATTCTTCCTTCATTGTTGAATCCCACTCAGGAATTCTTGATGCTTCCTTGAAGGAATGTGGATCAGAAGCTATAGCAATGTAAATATGTGGAAGATGCATATTTTTTTACCAATTCCTTTGAGTGTCTAAAGGACCCCCAATATAACTTCATACTAACTCAAGTGTCTATTGAGCCCAATGAGGTTGTGAAGGAGTTAAAAATGAAGGACAATTATCCTCAAAATGTGAACTTTATGAAGGTGTGATCTTGCAATTTGGAGAGGAATTTGATTCATTTGAGTCACTATTAGTATCTACTATGGAGGAATTATGAAGAGGATTATAGGCCAATCTTGGTAAAATTTCCTCAAAGTGTACACTCCTCTTAATGACTATTTCATGTGTCTCTAGATCCATAACCTGATAATATTTGATGCCATCAAGATAACCAAGAAAGATGCAATATTTTCTTTGAGGTTCCATTTCCTTGTGCTTCTTTGAAGGTATACATGCCCAAGCTAGACAACCAAAAAATCCAAAGTATCTCAGAACAAGTCTTCTACCACCCCAAGCCTCAAAATGTGTCATTCTCTTTAATGCCTTGTGGGGAATCCGATTCTAAATATATGTAGCAAAATTGATGAATTCAACCCAAATTGTAGGACCAAGAGAAAGAGCATGAATCATGCAGCTACTCATTTCCTTAATATTTCTATTATTTATTTGTGCAATGCCATTATGTTGATTTGTGTATACAATTTAATGTTGAAGATCAATTCCCTCAAGAAAACTATCATTAATTTAATCTAGAAGGGGGGGCATTCTATTAGTTCAACTCATTGAAAATTTAGTTGAACAATTGTGATACTCTTTCAGCATGCATATGTCCCTAGGATAATCATGAAGATCTAGATTCATTTTACTACACTAATTGAAGAGTTGTACTCCCTTAACATGTAATCTATTCTTTAAAGTAAAGGATAAGTAACATGAATTCAATTGAATGCCCTTAAATATTATCTATTCCATACTAAAAAGTAACCACTTAATGTGTGCTCATTTTGGGACCATTTTTGAGCCTACATTAGTGTGTTTCTTATGGTAGGGCCTAATATTGCACTTAAATACATATTCACTTCAAATATAATTCCTCCTTCTTCAATCTAAAGGTTGGCTCTAACTTCTATGCATGATTTCCCATTTTCCATCAAATCACATAATTCATTTTCCACCTAGGTCATATGCATTCAATTTCAAATTTCAAGACTTGCCTTGATTTCCTAGCAAACTATGGCTTTCACCACCCCTTTATGGCACACTCCCCTAAGTCCTAGGACAAAATTTATTTCCTTGAACAAGTTCGCCCATGTCAGACTTTTCCTAAACAAGACCACCTAGGTTGGCCTTGTCCTAGAGCCTTTTTCTTTGCTTGGCTCTTGTCCCAATGCAGGGTTTTATCTCCTTGAGTCTTAATTAAGGTCAGTCTGCGAGATATGAGCCCCGAAATGAGTATAAAATGACATCAAAGCCTCTTATTTTGACCTCCATATATAAATCCACAATCATTTATTATTACCATACACATATGCAAGTTATCATACATCCATTGTTCATTCAAGAGATCCAAGTGCAAGCAAGCATCCATTATTGAAGGCATCTATTATCAAGCATTCAAGTCCATCAAGCATCCAAGTGCAATAAGACCATCAAGAGTCTTTAATAATTCATGTCTTCATTTCCATAATGCATTCAAGGCATTTCCTTCCATAGATCTATTTTTTTTCCCCATTGGAGGCAAAGCAAAGGAGTTTGACATCAAGGAAGGAGATCTACATTCATTGATCAAGTCTTCATCTTCTCTAATCTAACATTGTGGAGAATTAAAACATCTATTACATGAGGTTTTATCTTACATGATTTCATTTTGGTTTTTGTGTTGAGTCAAAGATATTGCATAAACCTTCTTGATCACATACTTAGAGACAATTGCATCTACATGGTATAATATATTCCATTGTTTAGATCTAATCTCTACTCCATGCTAGCACTTCTTTAATTACATTTATTTCATTTAAAGGTTGATTCCTAAATAGGATTTTGAGTGAGGAAAACCCATCTCCCAACCTTCTTCTCCTTCTTTTCTGTATGCAGGAGCAGGTAACAGAGTTTCATATCTATATTCAGGAGCCCCAAATATAGTTATAGAAACCCTAAAAATTTCATCAGATTTGGAGTTGAAAGGACTAGGTCAAAATTCTAGAACATTGTCTTGGACAAGGCTGCTTCGATCAACCTCATACTCTAGGTATGATATTTTCATAGAAAGCAGTTACAGGTATCAGAAGCCTAGATCTAGAGTTTTATCAGATTCTGACACCTTTGTGACAGTCAAAATCAGATTTGAAGGTCCATTTTCCTTCTCTCTCTCCAAGGTGAGTCCATTTATTCATAATTTCCCTTGCACTTACTTTTACATATTAGTTACATATCATTTATAGCCCCTACATCCAAGGATTCCAAAACCCTACATTGTGGATCTCACATTAGCACCCTCACTCTTTTGGTTGTGTTAATCAGATTCACCTTGTTAGAGTGTTTTATATTCCAATGTATCTTATAATTTGGTGAGTGATCTTCATCCTAGAGTTTCTCACCATTTTATATTGTACATTTTTGTGAACCTAATGTATTACATCCCTACTCTAATTTAGTGTCTAGATCTCCTTGTTTGCATTGTTTGTTAACATGGAACTCTCTAAATTAGATTGGTGTGCAATTACTTATGTCATTACATTCATTCTTACTTCTCTTTATCAAACATATGGAGTGAATCATAAACTCTCACATTTCATTACATTTGTATTCCTTCATGTTATTCTTGCATATGGTATAATGGGGCTAACTAATATATCTCTTCCTTACAAGGCATATTTCATGACCATTATCAATGTTTCATGTATCTTTCTTTAAATTTTAACAAAATGCATCACATATATAGATACAATAAGGGTATTTGTTAATACACCTAATGCTAATCATAATCATCCTAATTCTCTTCCTCCCTCTCACAACCTAGCTCCTAGTGATCATATCTTGAATACTTCTTGTGATTCCTATCAAAACCTTCAAAACATTTTCCATGATCTGGATGTTCGACATCCCCTAGATGCTTTTTCTTCCTCTCCACCTAAAGCTAATCATGATGATCTCCCCAAAGATAACATTCCTACCTCTATTCCTCCTTATACAACACACACTCACAAACCTCAAGATGTATCACCTTCTCCTTATACCTAAAAAGATACTTACAATATGGGCTATGATATAACCACTCGACAAGGATACAATGGTTTAGGGCTTGGTATTAATGATAAAGGCATAAAAAATCCTATTAATCTTTTGAAACAAGATCATAGAAGTTGTTCAGGTTTCGTAACTCATGTTAATTCTTTACCATCCCTATCTCAACCAAAACGTCCTCTTGACATTCTTTTACCAACTTCATGTAATGATAAACCACCTTTTGATGACTACTTAGCTTTGACCAAAATAATCTATTCGAGTATCAAATATAATTCTAAAATAATATTCCCTTATAGGAAATTTCCAAAAAACCAAAAACCTATCAATGGTGAATTTTTTTGTTTCTTTAATTATTCCAATAAGCATTCTCTTTGGGATTGTATTGAATTTAGACAATTTTATTCAATATTTGATTGATAGATCTCTTCCTCATTTAACATTAGATCTTTTATATTTCTTCGCTATCAAGGTTATACAATGGTATTTTATTTTTTCTATTATGTTTCTCTCCATTATACAAATCCCTTTGTGTAATGATATTTAGGGAATCATAATAGGAAACCCCTCTTCCTCTCTCAACCTAGGAGGAAAGAGATCATCATTTCTTCCTTTTTCTAGGGATCCATTATTTCCCTTTGTTGACAAGTTTCTATTATTCAAAACATTCTTTCCACCATGCATTAGTCATTCTACATAAGAGTATTGACATCCTCAGTTGAAACCTTATGCTTGCTTGAGAGTGCATATTTTATACATGAGAAACCACTTCGGGAGTTTAATGTGTTTTTTCTTTTCTCTTTCCAATGCATCCAATCTCCCTTGTCGTCTTGCATCTTTTATATTATGTTGTCTTATCTTGCATGGATTTATTTTATTGACACCTTAGCTTGGAAGTGTTGATCTATTATAAAAGGTCTAACACTTAAGGTGGGTATTGGGTTATTATTTTTTCTATCTCCTCATTTCATAGGATCTATTATCTCTTTTTTGATCATCTCTTTTGTACTATGATGTCCTCTCATGTACGAAATTATTGTTTAGGATCTTTCTCCTTAATTATATTAGTATCCTCCTTACAATTTATTCATTTATTGGAAGTGCATATCTTGTATAACTGGGTTGACCACTAAGTAGATGTAATGTTGCATCCTACTTCTCCTTCTTCATGGATTGGTATTATTTCATAAAGGTACATCCTTTTTGGCATGAGATACTCTGTTTCATGCAAGATCCTCACGTCTTTTCTTAACAAAAATTTTAATACCTCAAAGGGCATGTCTATTACACAATAATCATTCATCTCTTTCCTTCTTGAATCCTTACTTTATAGGGTGATGTATTTTCTAGCGTAAATATGTCTATTTTATATTAGGAGTTTTCTTTGGTTTGCAACATATTTTGCTCGGAATTATATATTTCTTATAAAGTAACTATCATTAGGGTTGTATCACATAATTTTGTCTTGCCTTTACACTTGGGGGGAAGGTTTCATGTCTATTTTTCTATCTCATCTCTAAGGACCTTCTTTCCTTAGTATAGTGGCATTTATTTATCATGTGACATTATTTTATATAAATAATTGTTTGTTTTGATTTGAGATTCTCTCTTATGCAACAGGTGTGCATCCTTGATCGCAACCTCTTCTTTATTTGTAAAACCATGTTAATTATAAATAATTTCCCTTACTATGTGTTTCAAAGTCTATCATCCTTCATCAAGAATCCTTTTTCCACCTAGAACTAGGGGGATAAATGGGTGCATTCTTGTTCTCCTCCCCCTCTTTGTCTTGAAGAAACTATGTTTTTTCAAGAACTCCTCTTGAGGGTAGATGTCTTTTATCCAATATCTCTTCATTTCAAGGGTCTCTTCCCACAAGTGGGATATCCTTTCACAATTATCTATTTTTTTAGTTCATAAGAGTCAATGTTCTTAGCTGATTTTATGGCATACATTGTTGCTTTAATGATATCTTCTTGTTTTTGGACGTACATATCCTTTATTATCTTCCTTATCATGTCTCCTAATTTTTCATCATAAGGAAAGGTGCATACATATGGACTCCCTTATACTATATGCAGTTTCTTTTTGTTTATTGGATTCCAATGGAGACAATGATTTCCATGAACCTAATCCCCTAAGCCACCCCTATGTGCAAAGCATTTTTTAAGCCACCCCTGTGTGCAAAATAAATATTAAAGCCACCCCTATGTGCAAAACATTTTTAAAGCCACCCCTATGCACAAAACATTTTTTTAATTCATCCCTGCGTGCAAAAAAAACTTCAAGTTGCCCCTTTGTGCAAAACATTTTTTTAATCTACCCCTATGTGAAAAACAGCTTTCTATCTGCCCATGTGCACAAAATTGTTCAAGGTAGATTTGAAAAACATAATATAGTTTGGTAGACCATAAATTATCCTTCCTTTCTCTTCTCTCTACATGAATCACCTAGCATAACACAAATTGCTATCCTATTGGATTCATGGTCTCTCTCTCTCTCTCTCTCATGGTTATGCTAGTGGATTGGACCATGGAGTTTGTACCATCTTTTGAGATGCTTTTTTTCTTCCTATGTAATCACTTGTGCTCTTTCCATAGCTTTGTAGACATAATATTAATGATGATACATTCCTGGCCAAGGTCTCTTTCACTAGTTGATTTGGAGTTTTGTTTTAGTACTAACCCTTTTATGTGTCTTTTTTCTTTGATTTTTATGTTTCTTTATTTTCATGCCCTTGTGCACGGATGTGGATTAAAGATCCTTGGTTTGGGGGCTTACACCATTAAACTTAGTGTTGTCTTGTCTCTTTGAAATTTTCCTCTCTCTCTCTCTCTCTCTCTCTCTCTCTCTCTCTCTCTCTCTCTCTCTCTCTCTCTCTCTCTCTATTTCTTATATCTCTTCTTTTACCAAGATCATGAGCTTGTCTCATATTATTTCTAAAGTGCGGGCTAAATGTACCATCCAAAAAATTATGCACTTAATTTGTGCTCATTTTGGGACCATTTTTTATGCAGGAGCATCCTGGGTGTAAGGGCAATCTTGCATCACCCAAAAATATTTATGTTTACTTTTCAATAAGGGTTATCTTGTGTAGGGCTACTATCTATGGAAACTTGCTATTTTTAGTAAGTTGGTCATACGATCTCAGAATGTTCTAATTTCACATGTGGAGGTTCATCTCAGTCTTATCAGCCTACCAATAAAGTTTCATGGCTAGATCAGGTCTAGTTTTGAAGATATTAAAGATTTTCGGTATTGGCAGCAGGCTACAGAAACTTTGAACTCAATTTTGAAGGCTTTAGAGGCCCCTGATGAGGTCAAAAATTTGGGTGAGGAGCGCTTGTGTGGGTTAGGATTGTAGAGCGCTTCGTGGACTTTTCAGATTGGGGTCATAATAGTCAATCAGGTCAACTAGCGATGACTTATGGTCTTCGAAAGTTGGGTCACCTGAAATGGCAGAAAATCATTTTTCTTCAAAATTTCTGTTCGGGTTTCAAAAGTTATTTTGAGCTGATTATGATGTAATAAATTGTAAAATAAAATAATTCTAAGTTTGGTCAGCCCTATGGGATAAATTTCTAGAACCTTCTTGGGCGGTGGAAATTGCCTATATAAAGAAGGCCCGTAGTGTTGTCTAGGGCAGTTCTGGGTATATCTGGGTAATAATTCAAGGCTTTGTCCTATAGAATATTGTAAGGGGAATGCCCATGTGGCTTTGCATATTTTAATTCTAAAAGTTTATAATTCCACATTTGTGGAGATAATAAGAAGCCCATTTTCTGTTCTTGCAAATTGTTGTTGCTTCTCTATTTTTGTTATGTATTTGTGGCATTAAGGGGAGCACCCTTCATTAGGTGGTATCAGAGCAGGAGTTCCTAAGTGTGTAAATAGATCGCCAACTGTGAGGTAGTTTGCACCAGGACCATGGGTTAGGGTTTTTGTGTAAACAGATCATCGACTGTGAAGCAAATTGCACCAGGACCATGGTTAGGGTTTCAGCATGCATCACAAAATGCCTCCATGAAGGGAATGTGGCGAAAGAGCTAGTGTTGTGACACCTGAGGTTAGAGAGCTCCAGAGACAAGTGCGAGCATTGCAAGAAGAGATTCACAGAGGAATGAATCTTAATGTTAGAAATGAAAGTGAGGATGAAGCCGAAGAAGGAAATGATGATCAAGAAGAAGTTGAAGTTTTGAATCCAGAAGAGGAAAGGCTTTTCTGAGCCATTTCCAAGATTGGGAAAAGACCTAAGATTGAGGTTCCTACATTTTCAGGGAATCTTAACCCAGAGGAGTTGATTGACTGGATCAATGAATGTGAAGAATATTTTGAGTATGAAGATATTGAGGATCCTGATCGGGTCAAGTTTGCGAAGGCCAGACTGAAGGGTCATGCAAAGATCTGGTGGTAGGAGATCCAATTGGAGTGAAATTGAAGGGGAAAGGATAAAATCAAAAGATGAGATCAGATGGTGGATAATTTGAAGTGATAGTTCATTCCTATTGATTATGAGCTTGACCTGCTAAAGAAAATGCAAATTTTGAAGCAAGCAGGAAGAACTGTTCAGGAGTATACACAGGAGTTCTATCAAATCCTCATATGAATAGGCCATGCAGAAGCTGATAAGGAGAAAGTTTCCCATTACCTTAATGGGTTGAGGCCAGACATTCAGGAGGAGTTGAATCTGGTTCGAATGAACAGTATTGAGGAGGCATACCAGTTTTCCCTGAAAGTAGAAGAAAAGATGAACAAGAAGTTTGAGAGCAGATAAAATGGAAGAGGTCATGGTGGAATATCTGGTGGATGGTCATATGGTGGCTGAAATGAAGATCCAAAAAAGAAGGATGAGGCCAGTAACATTTAGAATCGGTGAGGAAACAATTCCAATAATTTCCAAGATCAGAATAATAGAGATCAGAGAGGAAGAGGAAGAGAACAAGGATCTAGAAGAGGAGGCTTCTGTGAAACATGTTTTCACTGTGGAGAAGAAGGTCATAGGGAATTTGAATTTCCTTAGCGCCAAGGAAAAATAGACAGGAGAAATGAAGGCTAAGCCAGAGTTGCACATGTAGATGAAGATGCTAGATCATCACATTCTGAAGATGCTGAAAGAGGAGAAATGTTGATTAACATAAGAGTTCCGCTGAGTGGTGAGATTGAACCTGAACAAAGGAGGAGCCTATTTCACACCAGGTGCAAGTGTGAGGGTAAGTGTTGTGATGTGATTATTGATAGTGGAATCATTGAAAATTTGGTGTAAGAAGAGATGTTGACAAAGTTGAAGCTCAAGAGATAGAAACACCCACATCCATATCAGATTGCCTAGGTACAGGATGACCACAAGGTCATGGTCAATGAACAATGCCTCATGAAGTTCAAGATTGGCAGATACCATGATGAGGTACTATGTGATATCATATCTATGGATGTATGTCATATGTTTTTGGGTAGACCATGGCAGTTTGACACATGTGTTGTACATGATGGTCGTGCGAATACCTATTCCATGATAAAGGATGGAGTGCGACATAAGCTAAAGCCATTGAATGACACAGAAGAAAAGGTATGTGGTAGTGCAAGAATAACTTTTTTTGATGGAAGAAAGTTCCTAGATGGTATGAGGCATGAGCATGTGTGTTTTTCTTTAATTTCAAAAGCTGGTAAGGAGGAAGTAGAAGATGTTCCTGTAGAAGTTGCAGATTTGTTGAATGAGTTTTAGGATATTGTATCTGATAATGTGCCTGATAAATTACCACCAGTCAGAAAGATCAGTCATCAGATGGACTTGATTCTAGGAGTGAGTTTTCCAAATAAGGCAAAACACAGAATGACACCTGTAGAAAGTGAGGAGTTGAACAGACAAGTACATGAGTTGTTGTAGAAAGGATTGATCCATGAGAGTCTGAGTCCCTGTGCTATACCAACGGTATTAACACCAAAGAAGAATGGAGAGTGGAGTATGTGTATAGACTCCAGGGCAATAAACAAGATCACAATCAAGTACAGATTTCCATTGCCACAAATGGATGATATTATGGACTGTTTGAGTGCAGCTGTGTATTTCTCAAAGATAGATATGAAGAGTGGATATCATCAGATTTAGATCAAAGAAGGAGATGAATGGAAGACTGCCTTCAAGACAAAGGAAGGATTGTATGAGTGGTTAGTCATGCCTTTTGGGCTAACCAATGCATAGAGCACTTTCATGCGGCTCATGAACAAGGTTCTAAAAGAATTTCTGGGTAAGTTTTTTATTGTTTACCTAGATGATATTTTGATCTTTAGTAAGACATTGGAGGAGCATATGATGCATATTCGTATGGTATTTGAGAAGCTGAGAGAAGAGAAATTGTTGA
>MU225281.1:3132063-3214550 GCA_018584345.1 Thuja plicata | reverse complement strand
TAGTGCTGAAGCTGAGGATTTTGCAGAACACTTGAAGAACATCCATGAGGAAGTGAGGAAGCACATTACCAAAATGAATGCATAGTATAAGGCTAAGGCAGATAAGAAAAGGAGACAAGGAATTTCAGGTTCGGGATGAAGTCATGGTTCACTTACGGAAGGAGCGCTTTCTAGTTCGTACATATAACAAGCTGAAATTGAAGAAGTTTGGACCATGTAATATACAAAAGAAGCATGATTCAGGAAATGCATATGAGGTAGAATTGCCTAGTGAGCTAAATATTTCACCAGTGTTTAACATTTCAGATTTGACAGAGTATCATGAAGGAGGTGTTGAAGATGAGATCACAATAGCACAGTGGAGTATTCCAGCAAGTAGATCAGATACCAAGGAGATTGAAGACATAATGGATAGTCATGTTGGTAGAAGCACAAGGAACAGGATATATGAAGAATATCTGGTCAAGTGGAAAGGATGACATGTTGAAGATTCATCATGGCTGACAAATGAGGAGGTTAACCGTCTTGGTTTTCCTCTACACACTTGAGTCATGATAGGGTCACTTCTCAAATTACCCTAGGTGTCTAATGTAGGATCATCCTAGGTGTAAGGGAAATCTTGCATTACCCAAAAATATTTTTGTTTTCTTTTCAATAAGGGCTATCTTATGTAGAGCTACTATCTATGGAAACTTGCTATTTTTAGTAAGTTGGTCATATGATCTTAGAATGTTCTGATTTCACATGTGGAGGTTTGTCTCAGTCTTATCAGCCTGCCAGTAAAGTTTCATGGCTAGATCAAGTCTAGTTTTGAAGATATTAAAGATTTTCGGTATTGGCAGTAGGGTACAGAAACTTTGAACTTAGTTTTAAAGGTTTTAGAGGCCCCAGATGAGGTCAAAAATTTGGGTTACAGGTTCTTGCATGGGTCATTCTTATAGAGAACTTCATGGCCTTTCCAGATTGGGGTCATAATAGTCAATCAGGTCAACTGGCGATGACTTATGGTCTTCAAAAGTTGGGTCACCTGAAATGGCAGAAAATCATTTTTCTTCAAAATTTCTGTTTGGGTTTCAAAAGTTATTTTGAGTCGACTATGATGTAATAAATCACAAAATAAAATAATTCTAAGTTTGGTCAGCCCTATGGGCTAAATTTCTGGAACCTTCTCGTTCGATGGAAATTGCCTATATAAAGAAGGCCCGTAGTGTTGTCTAGGGCAGTTCTGGGTAGATCTGGGTAATAATTTGAGGCTTTGTCCTACAGAATATTGTAATGGGAATGCCCAAGTGGCTTTGCATATTGTAATTTTGAAAGTTTGTAATTCCACATTTATGGAGATAATAAGAAGCCCATTTTCTGTTCTTGCAAATTGTTGTTGCTTCTCTATTTCTGTTATGTGTTTGTGGCATTAAGGGGAGCACCCTTCATCAATTTTTAGCCTACTTGAGTGTATTTCATATGGTAGGATCTCATATTACACTTAAATGCATATTCAATTCAAATATAAGTCCTCCTCCTTCTTCAAACTCAAGGTTGGCTCTAACTTCTATGCATGATTTCCCATTTTTCCATCCAATCATGCAATTCCTTTTCCATCTAGGTTCTACACATTCAATTTTAGATTTCAGGAATTGCCTTGAATTCTTGGAATATTTTGGCTTTCACCACCCCTTTTTAGCACACTCCCCTAAGTCCTAGAAAATTTTTGATTTTCCTGGATGAGTTCACTGAGGTGAGCCTTGTCCTAGGAAAGGCCACCCAAGTTGGCCTTGTCCTAGATTCTTTTTCTTTGCTTGGCTCTACTCCCGATGTGGGGGTTTTTCTCCTAGTCTTAATTGAGGTTGGTCACTAAAATATAAGCCCCAAAATGAGTGTAAAAGGGCATCAAAGCCTCTTATTTTGACATCCATATATATATCCATAATCCATTAGTATTATTATACACACATGCAAGTTATCATATATCTGTTGTGCATTCAATAGATCTAAGTGTTAGGACAGAAAATTTTTCCATGGTTCTGAGTCCTGCTCATGTTTATGCAATGTTTAAGTCTAGTTCTTAAACCCTATTTTTCATTGGTTCTAAACCCTTGGTTCCCTTTTGTTCTAAAACCCTAAGTCTCCTATGTTCTTTATAATCTTGCGTTACCTTTTTCAAGAACCACTTAACTTATTTCAACCCATGAGCCTTAAGTTGTTGTGCGGGGGGAAGTCCTTTTATGTCCTAAAGTCCTAGTGGGCTATGTTTTAATTTTTCCTAAGTCTAAGGTCCTTGTGATATTTTATTCTTTTCCAGATGTCGGGCAAGTTTTTTTTGATCCAACAGTAGGCATAATTCCTTGATCGCAAGATGCAACCAGTTTACTCTTCAAGGAATCGCACCTGGGTGACAAGTGTCCACTCTAAGATCATGTGGGCCTCTCCTTCTAAGATAGAGGCAAGATAAAGCTAGGCTATATCTAAGTTGACCAAATGGTTGGCACATTTATGGGATCAAAACTTGCAGAAAGGATATCCTTCATGACATCACACTTGTGCAACATGTGGAAAGTGGTAGGACCGGTGTAGATAAAAAGGAACATTAAGGTCAGTTAGATTAAGTTTGATCTAACAAAGGGCATGATGCCTTGATGTGAAGATGCTTTTTTTTTATCCACCATGGGATCATGCCTTGCTAATAGGTGTCCATCGAAGATCTCACCTAAGTGGGGCCAAAAGGTAAAGTGTCATGCAAATCAAAAAAAATCCAACGGATGGGGTGATGCCTTGATGCAAAGATGCACGAAACATATTCATTGCAGAATTACACTCATTTGACACATATCCTAATTAGATTGTGGGTTTGGGTTTTCAAAGAATGATAAAGGTAAAACAAATCTGATTCAATCCAACGGTAGGCTTGATGCCTTGATTGCGAGTTGCAAGATGGATAGTCTTCACAGGATCACGCCTGAGTGACACCTATCTAGGTCGGTCAAAGGAGATAAATAAAGGTAATGAAATTCCAAGGCCAATAATATAGTACCACATGGGTGTCTGAGGAGTTGTTGATGTGTTTCATTTTCTTGGGCTTGAAGGTGTTTTAAAAGATGATCGACGACTATGTTTTAAAGATGGATATAAAGTTTGATATGGGTCATTGATGGTGTTTTCCATGCTAGGGCTTACCATTATAACATATATTTGAATTTTTAAATATTTTCCAGAGAGTTTTGAAGCAGTGGCTCTGTGTTTTATGCTGCAGGAGAGTAGATAGATAAATCTGATCTTTTGGATCACATTTATGCACTTATGAGATGTTGTTTGAATGGAAATTTGATGGCTTAGAATGCATTTATGTTGAGAAGTGATAGTTTAGGGTTTCTGATCAGATTTGCAAATCTTTTGTAACCCTTAGTTGGCTCGCTGTCTCTTATGCCTTAATTTTGGGTCTGTTCCTAAGTCTTGGTGGTTGGAAAAATAGATTTCATATGAGGACAGATATACCCTAGATGAATTACAACAAATAGGAAAACTCCATTATTCCTTCAATAGGGGATTGTTCTCCAACATCCTGAGGTGATTGATGGCTACAAATCATATTTTACATAGAAAGGAGTGAAGAAAAGTTTCTACTTGATGAAGGAAAATAAGTTTGGTGGTTGTGTGAGTTATTGCTTTTGTTGTCATGTAGTAACTTGGTTTTTGGCTCTTAACTTAAATGATCTAAGTCTTGTTGCAATCCTTTTTCTATAAAAAGATTCCCAAGATCATTTAGAAAGGGATGGAAAATTAGGAAGGGTAGAAAAACATTGAGTGATCAAGTTGCATACATGTTTCCAGTTAGGGATATAGAAGATTTGTATCTAGACTATGTCAATATATAATAGAAAGTTTCATGTCTTTTTCATTTATTCAAGTGATATATATTTTTAATTAGGTTGATATAGGAACATGATTCTTCATACGTAATACAAATATTCTAGATTCAAGTCTCTCCTTTGTGCCTATTCCTTGAGTTGTGAATTTTTTGATTCATTGCATAAAATTTATCTATGTGTATGTTGTTATTCCTTAGTTATGATCTAGGATCAAATTAAATATTGCTCTAGATAAGATATAGATTCATTTGGTCTGTACAAGTATTTTACAAGAAGTGTTTCGTCTGGGTTAGTTGTATTTATGGATTTAAATCTTTGGCAATAGTTGGTTTTTATGCTCTGTATCTACATTAGAGATATTGCCCAATGGATAAAACACCGATCATGAATTACTATCTTATATATTGATACATGTTTGATTGGGTTTGGCTATATTCTGCAAATTTTAAATCAAAACCATTTCAGAATCCTTTTGAGTTTTATGGTTGTGTGTTGTATGTTCCTCATGGTAATAGAGAGTCAATTGATGAGTGTTTATTATTTAGTACTTTCTTACCATTTTTTGTTATTCAAATCTAGAAAAAGTTGTAAGGTGTTGTATATCAGGCTGGATTAGGTGTACCTGCCTTTGTCTTACAGAACCAAAAGTATAGAGGGAAGTCTTGTCCCTATAGTTGGTCCAGTTACTTTAGATTTTCCCATATTTTGAACTAACCATTCTTCAAAATCCATCTAAAGGTATATTGGTAGCTTATAAATCATAAAACATTTTAAAATCTCCTATGTTCTTTATAATCTTGTGTTACCTTTTTCAAGAACCACTTAACTCATTTTAACCCATGAGCCTTAAGTCATTGTGCAGGGGGACATTCCTTTTATGTCCTAAAGTCCTAGTGGTCTATGTTTTAATTTTTCCTAAGTCTAAGGTCCTTGTGATATTTTATTCTTTTCTAGATGTCGAGCAAGTTTGTTTTGATCCAACGGTAGGCATAATACCTTGATCGCAAGATGCAGCCAATTTACTCTTCAAGGAATTGCACCTGGGTGACAAGTGTCTACTATGAGATCATGTGGGCCTCTCCTTCTAAGATAGAGGCAAGATAAAGTTAGGCTGGATCTAATTTGACCGAATGGTTGGCACATTTCTGGGATCAAAACTTGAAAAAAGGATATCCTTCACGACATTGCGCTTGTGCGACACGTGGAAAGTGGTAGGACCAGTGTAGAGAAAAAGGAACATTAAGGTCAGTTAGATTAAGTTTGATCTAACAAAGGGCATGATGCCTTGATGTGAAGATTCTTTTTTTTTATCCACCATGGGATCATGCCTTGCTTACAGGTGTCCATTGAAGATCTCACGTAAGTGGGGCCAAAAGGTAAAGTGTCATGCAGATCAAAAAAAATCCAACGGATGGCGTGATGCCTTGATGCAGAGATGCATGAAAGATATTCATTGCAGAATCACACTCGTTTGACACATATCCTGATTAGATCGTGGGTGCGGGTTTTCAAAGAATGATAAAGGTAAAGCAGATCTGATTCAATCCAATGGTAGGCGTGATGCCTTGATCGTGAGTTGCTGGATGGATAGTCTTCACAGGATCACGCATGAGTGACACCTATCTAGGTCAGTCAAAGGAGGTAAATAAAGGTAAATAAATTCTAATGCCAATAATATAGTACCACATGGATGTCCAAGGAGTCATTGATGTGTTTCATTTTCTTGGGCTCGCTGGTGTTTTAAAAGATGATCAACGGCTGTGTTTTAAAGATGGATATAAAGTTTTATATGGGTCATTGATGGTGTTTTCCGTGCTAGGGCTGGCCATTATAACATATATTTGAATTTTTAAATATTTTCTAGAGAGTTTTGAAGCGGTGGCTCTGCGTTTTATGTTGCAGGAGAGTAGATAGATAAATCTGATCTTTTGGATCACATTTATGTAGTTATAAGATGTTTTTTGAATGGAAATTTGATGGCTTAGAATGCATTTATGTTGAGAATTGATAGTTTAGAGTTTCTAGTCAGATTTGCAGATTTTTTTTTTTCCTTAGTCGGCTCCCTGTCTCTTATGCCTTAATGTTGGGTTTGTTCCTGAGTCTTAGTGATTGGAAAAATAGATTTCATATGAGGACAGATATACCCCACATGAATTAAAACAAATAGGAACACTCCATTATTCCTTCAATAGGGGACTATTCTCCAACATTCTGAGGTGATTGACAGATACAAATCGGATTTTACATAGAAAGGAGTGAAGAAAAGTTTCTACTTGATGAAGGAAAATAAGTTTGTTGGTTGTGTGAGTTATTGCTTTTGGTGTCATGTAGTAACTTGGTTTTTGGCTCTCAACTTAAATGATTTGAGGCTTGTTGAAATCCTTTTCTATAAAAGGATTTCCAAGATCATTTAGAAAGGGTTGGAAAATTAGGAAGGGTAGAAAAACATTGAGTGATCAAGTTAGATACATGTTTCCAGTTAGGGGTATAGAAGATTTGTATCTAGACTATGTCAATATATAATAGAAAGTTTCACATCTTTTGAATTTATTCAAGTGATGTATATTTTGAATCAGATTGATACAGGAACATGATTCTTCATACTTAATACAAATATTCTAGATTCAAGTCTCTCCTTTGTGCCTATTTCTTGAGTTGTGAATTTTCTGATTCATTGCATAGAGTTTATCTATGTGTATGTTGTTATTCCTTAGTTATGATCTAGGATCAAATTAAATATTGCTCTGGATAAGACATAGATTGATTTGGTCTGTACAAGTATTTTACAAGAAGTGTTTGGTCTGGGTTAGTTGTATTTATGGATTTAAATCTTTGGCAATAGTTGGTTTCTGTGTTCTGCATCTGCATTACAGATATTTCCTAATGGATAAAACACTGATCATGAATTAGTATCTTATATAGTGATACATGTTTGATTGGGTTTGTCTATATTATGCAAATTTTAAATCAAAACCATTTCAGAATTTTTTTGAGTTTTATGGTTGTGTGTTGTATGTTCCTCATGTTAACTGAGAGTCAATTAATGAGTGGTTATCATTTAGTACTTTCTTACCATTTTTTGTTGTTCAAATCTAGAAAAATATGTAAGGTGTTGTATATTGAGATGGATTAGGTGTACCCACCTTGGTCTTATAGAACCAAAAGTGTAGAGGGAAGTCTTGTCCCTATAGTTGGTCCAGTTACTTTAGATTTTCCCCTATTTGGAACTAACCATTCTTCAAAATCCATCTAAAGGTATATTGGTAGCTTATAAATCATAAAACATTTTAAAATACCAACACTAAGTGCAAGAAAGCATTCATTATTGAAGGCGTCCATTATCAAGCATTCAAGTCCATCAAGAATCCAAGTGAAAGGAGGCCATAAAAAGTATTTAATAATTGAATTCTTTATTTCCATAATGCATTCAAGGCATTTCCTTTCATAGATCTAGCATCTTTCCCCATTGGAGGCCAAGTAATGGAGTTTGACATCAAGGAAGGAGATCTTCATTCATCCATCAAGTCTTCTTCTTGTCTAATCAAACATTGTTGTGAATTATAACATCTATTACATGAGGTTTTGTCTTACATGATTTCCTTATGGTTTTTTTGTCAATTCAAAGATATTGCATCAACATTCTTGATCACATACTCAGAGACAATTGCATCTACATGGTATGCTACATTCCATTGTTTAGATCCAAGCTCTTCTACATGACAACACTTCTTTCATTAAATTTATTTCATTTCAAGTTTGATTCTTAAATAGGGGTTTGACTGAGGAAAACCCCTTCCACCAAAATTATTCCCCTTCTTTTTGTGTGTAGGACAAGGTAACAAAGATTCAAATCTGGATTAAGGAGCCTCAGATACACTTACAAAAACTCTAAAAATTTCATCAAATTTGGAGTTGAAAGGACTAAGTCAAAATTCTGGAACATTTCCCTGGACAAGGCCACCATGGTTGACCTCATCCTATGGGTATGATATTTTCACAAAAAAGCATTTACAAGCATCTAAAGCCTAGATCTGGAGTTTTATCAGATTTTGGCACCTCTGCGACAGTTAAAATCAGATTTGAAGTTCAATTTGTCTTCTTTCTCTCTAAGGTGAGTCCATTTATTCCTACTTTTTCTTGCACTTACTTTTACATCTCATTTTTACATATCATTTACATCCCCTACATATGAGGAATCGAAAACCCTACATTGTGGAATCTCGCATTAGCACCCTCACTCTTTTTCTTGTGTTAATCAGATTCACCTTGTTAGAGTGTTTTGTATTTCAATGTATTTTATAATTTGGTGAGTAATCTTCATCCTACCATTTCTCATCATTTTATGTTGTACATTATCACATTCAACTAAATCATGCATATCGTGTTGACTTGTAGAGTGATCTCAACCCAATTAGGTAAAGATGCTTTCATTAAATTCATAATAGGTAGTTTAAGTTAAATTCATAGTAGGTAGTTTAAGTTGGGAAAGTGTAAATATTGTTTGAAGATGGATTTGGGTTATTCAAATTGTTACCCATTATTTAATTCTTATTACAAAATCAACCTAATGTTTGGAAGGTAAAAATTTTGCTTCGACCATATGTCGAATGTTTTCTATTTCAAGATTCGTAATTTGGGAGCTTTTGCATTGCGGTATTTAGAACTAGAGAAGTAGAAGTTGTTGAGACATTTATGTGTTTTGGAATGAAGCAACCATTTTTAAATTAGCATTGATAAGTTCATGTTTGTAGATTTGGTTACAAACCTTGATATTCTATCTTGAAAAGGTTAGGGATTTGAAATAAAAGAGTGGTTAAAATTTATTCAAACAAGAAGAAATACTGAACACGAGCATCAACGTGGCCTATCAAGATCCACTAAGTGGTCAAACTGATGAGACAAATCTAGAGGAAGTTGACCCTTATCCAAAATATTCCAATTTTGCATGTGATCTTAAGCTCATTTAGCCAGACCATCTACTACACCATTCCTCTCCCTAGGGATATGAGTGAAATTAATAGAGTCCAAAGAAGCACAAAAATGAAGAATCTGGTTAACAACCAAAGCTAACTGCCAATTAGCATCCTCAAATTTTTTCTGAGTCAACAAATGCACAACCACCTACAAATCAGACTCACAAATGAGTTGGCTCTATACAAGAGCACAAGAACACTCCAGAGCAAACAAAATAGAAAAAAACTCCATCAAATTGATTGTTTGATGACCTTTATAAATAGAAAACATAAAATGAACAATCCCCAAGCTATCTCAAACAACTCCACCAATGCCCGCAGGACCTGGGTTACCACGAGAAGACCCGTTTGTGTTGATTTTAAGAATGCCCTACAGAGGACTCCACCTCCCCAACATGTTTATCTTCTGAAGAGAGTGTCTAAATATATTTTTCATGAACTGGCATTATGGAGGAGGAAAATAGAGATGGTTAAATAAAATAACATCACCGAGATCCACATCCTGTAACAAGTGACAATTAGAAGAAACAATTTCTCTCTGAGAATGGAGAATTTTCCACGATAAGTGGTGATCCCCCAACAACACATCTTGAAAGATTCAGCGGCTTCTCTCCCACTTGATATGAAAAATAATAAAAGAAGGGCCAATATTCCAAGAAACATAAAGAAAATATGTCTTAACAGGAGCTTTTCCCCATTTGTTGAAGGGACTTTGTGACCAATTCTGCCAATAGGAGATAAGTTGTCACCGGGTACCGGAGTACCAGCCAACTTCACCTGTAGAGTTTTGTTAGAGAATGAATTCTCCTAGCCTCCAAGCACCTGGTAGTTAGATCTCGATGGTGCAGGGGAGTACTGGCCAACTTTACCTGTAGAGTTTTGTCAGAGAATTAATTCTCCTAGCCTCCAAGCACCTAGTAGTCAGATCTTGACGGTGCGGGGGAGCTAAGTTGGATGGGTGACTGATGTTCTAGGGGATAGCTGGTTTTTACTTATCACTTTCAGGGATTTCAAAAGGGGGTGAGGTTTCTTGCAAGCATCTTAGATTTACCAAAGAAATTACAAAATATAGATAAGAGATAGAGTATATTTCTACTTATAGTCATGCAATACATAATCAAACATCAACAATGCTCCAATGCAAGAAAACAACACTAAATACCGGATACACAAAGAATCAGTGATTCATATGCATCCAATAGAAAAGGGAGATAAGATCCTTTAACTAAATGAAAAACACTGGAGTGAAGGAAATAAGAAGACATACAACACAAAACTTGTTCGCTAACTTTGGAGATCAGAACAATGAATAACATGGGGCCACAAGTTGTTCTTCTTTCTTTAATTAACTTAAAATGATTCCACCATCACTGGCGAGTACATTCATGGCTCCAAGGGAGCATTAAGCTACTAAAAATAGACTGAAAGTAAACTTCTAACTACAATGAACCTAAATATGTTATTTTCTATTACTATTGGAAAAAGAAATCCTCAATTTTGATGACCCTTGTTAAGGCAACAGTCTTATTATTTATACACAAACTTGACCTAATCTACCTATACACTTACTAAATAAAATACAATATTCATGGCCAGTACTACTTGCACCACTTACAATAATCTTGGGATGTGTAGAGTTCTAACAAGAGAGAAGAAGAAGAAAGGGGAGAAATATAGAAGAATCAACCTAGAGAAGAGGGCCATGGTACTTGTAGAAGAAACTTTCTTATCTTGATAACTTAGGCCATATGCCTCATTAATGCTGATTGCAACTCCATCTCTTTGATGCGCACTAGGTAGTAAATATGGGAGCAGTGCCTTGGGGGAATAAGAAGATGTCTGTCAGAACCATCCCATTTGCCTAACCTATCATTATCTAGATCACTTACATTCTAAACATTATTAATTGCTAGCAGGGATTGGTCAGCTCCAGAGAACCTTGACTCAGATTGCTACAAAAGAATACAAAACTAAGACCCAAAATTCCAGAGTCTGAGAGCTTCCGCTCAAAGAATAACATATCTTCAAAAATCTTCCCTGCTGGTAGAAATATCCAAAGACCAGAAGACTTCACTGTTCTTTACATTTTTGGAATGTCTCCAAAATCTAGAGAATTCCCTCCTTATCTATCTCTTTAATACATTCTCAGTGGTCTTTGGCTACCTCCAACTGATTGCCCACATCTTGGGAACCTTCCTTAAACTCTACCACCATCTTCAAAACATCGTGCACCTGGAGAAACATACAGGTGAGACGTGACATTTTTTCTCCATAAAAATCTTCAGAGGACTAGAATTGCGCCTCCATTATTTCATCAAATCGACTTAAAACAAAATCCACTGGAGCACATGTCTTGGTGCTAAAGGGATCAACCGCTGAAACCCTTGTTATAAATGTCGCATATGAATTTAATGATTTTTGGATCACTAGGAATTTATCCTTCAGGGCTACTACCATTTTCTTTCTCATCTGAACTTTAAGACCAAGTTTGGAGTGTTGGGCCCAAAGGAACCCAAAATCCTAATCTCCCAAAATACTCATCTCCGTGACAGCCTCTTCCCCAAAATTCATTATCTCTTCTAATTCACTCTTCCATTCTTCATAATTTTCTATCTCCCCCTCCCACTAAGAAATGGCATCATTTATCTGGCCCAAGATGTTACAAACCTAGTGTAGGTCCAGGAGTGTAGCTGTCAGGAAATGCCTTATGGCTTCTACCTGCTTAGTTCCCTAATCATCCATAGCCTGTACTTTCTTCTTCATTGTCCTTAGCGCGTCAATATCACCCTGCAAGAGTGGTGTTCTAGATGTCGAGGCCTCTAGAGGAATTGTAGCCAATGGTTGTGTCAGTTATGCAAGAAGTCCAAGGAGATTATCATTTATTTCTTTTGTCTCCTTCATCTTCTATGCTTTCTTTTCTTACCGGGCCTCAATTTCCCGGCTAGCTTCTCTTAACAGTTCCATCTCCCCCTATTTATCTCTCCTCCCCAGAGGGACTTCTATGATGGTGAACTCTGTAGCTCCTACTTCTGAATTTTCTTTATCTGGGGGAGATGTCACTACTACCGCAACGCTATTTCCTCCCAGACCAGTCTGAATGGTATGGAGGGATTGGGCCTTTTTAGGCTTGTTGGAATTTTGATTCTAAGTCATCATCTCATCTAGAGAGAGAGGGGCTCTAATTGTCGTCAGGGCCTTTCTCTTCCTTGATTCTAATAGCCATTATGGTAGTGTGGACAGTCTTATAGCTGGGTCCTGGATACTTGGGTCCTCTTCGGGGGCTTGTTGTGCTTCCCCAACATCTGTTGTCACTGTGGACTCTTTTTATTTATCCCCAGGATTTCTTGCTTCTCCTACCTTAGTGGTATTTATGTTTGTAGTTTCGAGGTCGATATCCATATTTTTAGTGTTTTCCCCCACATCATACTACTATTTAATTCTTTTGGTGTTCTCTGCTGAGATATTCTCCTCCGGGGGCCTATTTTTTGGAGGGGGTGAAGGTGTCCGACCTAGATCTGACTTTTGCACTGTGGAGACCACCTTGTCGAATGTCACATCCTAGGGTAACGGGTTACCTAGGGTATCTATGTTGGAAAGTTGACTATATTGGTTTATATGACTCTAATTAGTGTTTTCATTATGGCAACAAAGTCATATGAAGTTTTGAAGTCAGCACACATTATCAGAAGATCGAAAATTGGCTAAGTATAGAAGACTAGACAGTTAGCAGAGTACCAGAAGAACAAAGCATCAGTCCATGTACATACGACCAAGTTAGGGCATGTGCCTTTGAAGATAATCTTTTAATTAAGTATTCATGCTAATTATAATAGATCATGATCAGATCTACAAGTGTGAGGAAGTTATAGCAAGATGAAGTGACTGAGACAGTAAAGGGCAAAACAGGACAGAGCAAGGAACAGACTGTTATAGTTTTGATTAACGTGTGTTCATTTGTTATTCAAATGCTATGTGCCTTGGAAGATAATCTTATGAGTATGTGTACATGCTAATTCTAAGAGACCATGATCAGATTTGAAAGTATGAAGAAGATACAGCCACTGAATGCCAGAACAAGACAGAGATCATGGAAAGAGCCGACAGAGATTGTTTTGGTATAGAAGTTTCACATATCCTAAGGACTTGCATCCTTGCATTATTTATTTTTAGTGATATAATAATATGTGGTTAAAGGCGCATGACCTGATTCATCAGGATAAAAAAGTTAGAGCTAATTTGGTGGAGCGGACTGTGTGAAAAGATGTGTCTATTCGGTTTGAGTAAAGTAGTTATAATTAATGTTAAGCCAACTTAATGAAGAGTTGTGTGGTTATTTAAGTGATCAAGATAGATGGTAAAAGGTTTCCTAAATCTGAAATGTTCATGTCTTTTTAGGAAGTACTTATAGAAGGTCATTTGTAATTGGAGAAGTTACGAAAGCCAGAGATAAGAAAGTAGAGCAGAGTGTTAAAGCAGCAAAGATATATATGTCATATGTTGATGATATATATATATATATATTTAAGTAGAAGATTTTAGAGTGAATAAAATATTTTTGTAGTGATTAACAAGAGGTTAAAGCATCAGCGCACAAAAGGAACTGATCAGACAAGTAGTGTTACAGCAGTAGTTCACCTTGTAGATACAGTGTGTATCAAAGATCTAGAAGGTTGTAGCCTTCACCATTTGAGCAGTGAGCTCTTGGATAGTGATTCCACCACCCCTAATAGGGTTATTGTAAAAGAATCCTAACAGGGTCTGACCCTTAACAATGTCACTATACTTCATACATTGTAAAGATAACTCCTAACAGGGTTAAGGATCTTCTAACAAGGATCATAAGAAACTAGTACATAATATTTGTGGGTACTAATTTGCGCCAGGGTTTTCCTCTAATCAAGGTTTCCCCGTAATCATATAAAGTGTTATGTGTTCTTTTGTTAAGACTCATTGGATGTATCTTTTATTTATGTTTAAGTTTTTTAAATAGAATAATTAGTGAAATATTGATTCACCCCCCCCCCCCCTCTNTTCCCCCCCCCCCCCCCTCTCAGTATTTCCAACAATTGGTATCAAAGCTCTAGTCCTTAGAAAATAAGTTTAACCACTTGAGGAGATCATGGACAAGGTAGAAATGAAATACTTGAAAAAGAATCTTGAAGCAGCCCTTGAATAACTTGACACATCTAAAAAAGAAAATGAAGATCTTAAACTAAAAGTTAATGGTATGCAAATACTTATCAAGAAACTGAAAAAAGAATTAAGGAATTTTTCTTCAAATGATTTGGGAGAAGTAGTCAAAAAGTTGAATGAAGAAAATTCATCTCTAAAGGATCAGATTGAATAATTAGATGAAAATCTATGTAACAATCAAGATGCCTATGATGATCAAGTCAAAGCAAACAAGCAGTTAGATGAAGAACTGAGACAAGAAAACATGGAAATCTTGGAGCTAAGAAACGACAAAGAGAAGATGGAATCTGAATTGATTGCAGCAAAGAATCATATTGACAAGTTACACACAAGCAAGGATCTGATAGAATCATAGTTGTATGCTCAAAAGGTTAAAGGAGATACCAGCGGTATAGGATACAATGAAGCACAAATTTAGATTGATGTCATGCAAGAAAGAATGAAAGCACCAAAGCACATCACAGATACTAAGGAGATTATATATCAAACTAAAGGCAATGTTGAACCACCTAAGGATGAATGTAAGCTAGTTGACCATACTTGTTATGCCTGTAACAAGCATGGACATATTGCAAGGAATTGCAAAGAGTTAAGACCCTTCAATGGTTAGTGTTATTCATGCAATAAATTTGGTCATAGAGATATGAATTGTAAAACAAGTCAGAAGAACAAGAATTAGAATAATCAAAGAAATTAGAATCAGCAAAGACAAAGAAGTTATCCTCACCAAAATGTTAGAAGCCCTCAGAACATTACATGTCAGATATGTAATTACAATGGACACATAGCCAAGCAATGTAGCATGATGAATAACAACATCAGACCTCCTATCATTTTTTATTCATGTGGAAAGGTTGGACATGTCTCAAGGTCTTGCAGATCAAGAACAAAAGGACAAGAGAATCCTAAGAATTCTTTGTTTGAAGAATAAGGAGAAGTTAAGTTTGTGGAAGCTAAAGCTAAATCAGATAAAATATAGGTCAAAGTAAAGAAGGATAATGAAGAGAACAAGGTAGTAGATGCATCCTCAGTGGACGCACCTTCTACTTCTAAATAGTTGACCCTCATGGTCTTAGGGGGAGCTATTCTAGCTCTGAACCCCTACGTAGCTGGTATACTCACCATCTGAGTATATGCCTTGGATTACAATTGTTTGGTGACATTATGGTGTTGTATGGAAGAGAACATGATCTAAATTTTTATCAAGAACAAGAATGGAAGTTACAGTTGCTTCCTCTATCTACGTGGCAAGTATTAATGGCAGAAATCTACTTTGCAATCACCAAGTCATTACTTGCGGTCAGAATAAATGATTGGAGATCATAGAAGCCCTAGTAGTTGTATTCTTAATGCATTACAATTTTTCTCATCAGTGAAGAAAGGAGATTGATAATCATTATTTTTTAAGAAAAGTAATTCAAGTTTGAAACGAAGCCCAAGCACGGACACGTCATTTCAGAAATTAGTTGAAAAATTACTTAACAATCGAGTAAGCGGCTGGATAATCAAAGGAGAACTTGTAGTCGAGTAGCAAGGCATCAAAATTACATTCTTCAGTAGAGATTGATATCAATAAACTCTTTGAAACATCTCAGAAGTGATTTATGAGTATGCTTCAGTGCGTGAATTTCATGAAGTAGAATGGGTAAAAAGTCTTGTTGAGCAGTGTTCTATGTGAGCGTATCAGTATAGCCGTTGGAGATAATTTTATTTTTAGAGCTGACCTAATGTTATCCTTGGAAGCACACACTTATTATTGATCATCTAAGTGTGAATACAACAAAAGAGTGTTCACATAAGAACATAATTGATTGAAGATACAATTTAAAATATCATGTGAAAAAGTGCATAAAACTATTATGACTGGTCCACAGGATTATGCGCCCATAGCCAAGGACGTGGAGGATACATTCATGGTTGATAATATTGAAGTATCAATGTAAGAAATGGATATTGATCTAGCCAAGTTTGAAGAAACATTTGTGAGTACTCAAGAGGCTGAGAGTCTTTATATCAGCAAGAAGATATATTGATTTTAGATATCACAGGAAAGGAAGCAGAAAAGAGAAGACTGAAGTGATGGACAATTCATCATCATTGTTGTCAAGTTTGACACCCATAACAGACTTAGACTCATGGAGAGTAAATAAGTAAGGGGGAGTATATAATCTAAAGGATTCATGAAAAATAAATCACTTATTGCAGAAGAGAAGTATATGAAGAAGAGGCTCATTGAATTGGTTAGCAAATCTACACTTGATCTTAGTTCACTCAAGGCTGGTCAAGCATCCCTAAAAGAGTTTGCAGCAAAAGGAAGAGAAGATAATATCAAAGGGGGAGTAAAGTAATGTATATAATATGGAGTATGTCATATGATCAAGGTCCTAGCATAGACTTGGAGAAAATGGAGAAGCTACAATATGCATTATGCGCCCATCCATAGATTGTCAATTCACTGATTGCATTTTGGGAGAAACAGATCCAGAAGTAGCAAATTGCATATCCAGATGTGTATGCTGAGTAAGTACATAGAAGTGTGTTTGAGCACCTTTTTCATTAATGTCAAAGGGGGAGTAGATTATGAAGAATATGGAGTCTGGTATATGATAAGAGGGATATATAAGATAGAGAGTTTTTGTATAAGAGTATAGATAGTAACTTCACCATATTCCTTTGTTGCCATTAACGACAAAGGGGGAGATTGTTGGAAAGTTGACTATACTAGTTTATATGATTCTAATTAGTGTTTTAATTATGAAAAAAAAGGCATATGAAGCTTTAAAGTCAGCACACATTATCAGAAGATTATAAATTGGCTAAGTACAGAAGACTGGACAGTTAGTAGAGTACCAGAAGAACAAAGCATCAGTGCACGTGCATAAAACCAAGTTAGGGAATGTGCCTTTGAAGATAATCTTGTATGTATTCATGATAATTGTAAGAGAGCATGATCAGATATACAAGTATGAAGAAGTTATAGCAAGATGAACTGACTGAGACAGTAAAGGGCAGAACAGGACAGAGCAAGGAACAGAATATTATAGTTTTGATTAGAATGTGTTCATTTGTTATTCAAATTCTATGTACCTTGGAATATAAGCTTATGAGTATGTTTACATGCTAATTCTAAGAGAGAATGATCAGATTTGAAAGTATGAAGTAGATACAGCCACTGAATGCCAGAACAAGACAGTGATCATGGAAAGAGCCGACAGAGATTGTTTTGGTATAGAATTTGCGCATATCCTCAGGACTTGCATCCTTGGATTAGTGATTTTTAGTGATCTAATAATATTTGGTTAAAGGTACATGACTTGATTCATCGGGAGGAAAAAGTTGGAGCTAATTTGGTGAAGCGGACTGTGTGAAAAGACGTGTCTGTTCGGTTTGAGTAAAGCAATTATAATTAATGTTAAGACAAATTAATGGGTTGCATGGTTATTTAAGTGATCAAGATAGATGGTAAAAGGTTTCCTAAAGCTGAAATGTTCATTTATTTTGAGGAAGTACTTATAGAAGGTCATTTGTGATTGGAGAAGTTGTGAAAGCCAGAGATAAGAAAGCAGAGTAGAGTGTTAAAGCAGCAAAGATATATTTGTCATATGTTGATGATATATATATTGAAGTAGAAGCTTTTATAGTGAAGAAAAGATTTTTTTAGTGATTAAAAAGAGGTTAAAGCATCAGCACACAAAAGGAACTGATCAGACAAGCAGTGTTACAGCAACAGTTCACCTTGCAGATACAGTGTGTATCAAAGATCCAAAAGGTTGTAGCCTTCACCATTTGAGCAGTGAGCTCTTGGATAGTGAGTCCACCACCCCTAAAAAGGTTATTGTAAAAGAATCCTAATAGGTTTTGACCCTTAACAAGGTCATTGTACATCATACATTGTAAAGACAACTCCTAACAGGTTAAGGATCTTCTAACAAGGAACATAAGAAACTAGTACATAATATTTGTGGGTACTAATTCCCACCGGGGTTCTCCTCTAGTCAAGGTTTCCCCGTAATCATATAAAGTGTTATGTGTTCTTGTGTTAAGACTCATTGGATGTATCTTTGATTTATGTTTAAGTTTCTGAAATAGAATAATTAGTGAAATACTGATTCACCCTCCCCCCTCTTAGTATTTCCAACAGTTTGGAGGCATTTTGAGCATGATGACTAAGGGTACAGTTGTTCCTAAAGGTCCAGTTTCCCATCTGTAGCCTGTTGCTCAAATTGTACCTGCCTCTCTCCTATCTCAGTCCTTAGGACCGATGTTTCTACCACACCTAGTGTGCCTTCTTGTTCCTGTTCCTTCTCTTGGGTCTCTTTTTTTGGGGAAAATTATTTTTCTTGTCTCTCCCCTTCTTCAGGGTTTAATCTCTACCTCTTGTGCGGTGATCTCTTCCACCACCCTTTCCACATCTTCCTCCAAATTTACCAGGTCATCAGTTTGAAAGATGTAATCAAAATTATTGTGGGGAGGGGAGGCCTCTGGAGGATTTTATGTTTTGGGGGAGGAAGGGATGAGCTCCACATGAATATTGCTCAATGGTCTACAGCTTTCATTTGTTCTTAGTGGAGGATTATCTATTCTTTGTTTCCTTCTCCTCATCTGTAATGAGGCCCCAACATCCAGAATAGCCACACCCTCATCCTCTATCTCCACTTCCTAGCTCATGAGTGTTGTTAGTGAAGGGGAGCCTCAAGGAAGGGTAGATCCCACCGGAGAAACCGAGAGATCGATAGAAATTTTGGTGCTGATTGTTTCACTCAGCCATCGAGATGACTCAAGATAGGCATTAAGTTGTTCCATCAAAGGGATTGGAATTGAGGATGGGACCGAGCCAGGGTGCTATCTTTTGTTTTCCCTTTGTCTCTACCGTATCCTGACGTTCTAGAGCTAGAAACAGACCCGCACAAAATTGGACCATCTCAGCAGGTGCTCTTTTTGCATACCCGTGAAAAATATTCATGACTGCGCTTTACTACACCCTTAGTGATATATTCTATTGTCAAAATTTTTGAGGTGTCCCAATCCACCGGAGGGAGAGACATATTTTCAATCCCTTTGGATTTATATTATGGGTCCTCCATGGGCCTATTATCTGAGAAATCCTTTGGAAACATCCGTAGACCCATGCACTTCATCATACCTTTTTTCATTCTCTCATAATGCCAACTCTAGACCTTGAAGTCATCCTGGCAATCTGCCCAAAAAAATCCTTCATGTGAGGCTCATCAGGTGCTGACACATGAGGTAATGCTTGATTAGTTTTGCCTAGCGGATCAAAATTTATCCACACAAGGTAGAACTCTTCTAGCCCTAGACTTTTCAATTCATTGTCAGCCTCTTTGGCTGCTATAAGGCTACAAGTGTAATTCTCGCAAGAGATTGAGAAAGGAATGGTGGTAACCTTCTTGAGGCCATGATAAGTATGGACCTCCAGGATCTATCTATAGTATTCCATTAAAATAATTATATCCCTACAGTGTTTGGGCAATAGGTAAGGCTTTCCGGAGAACCCAGTCACTCAAATGTATGAGTGTTGTTGGAATTGAATGAAATAATGGTCGTAGGAACTTACCAAGGCCATGGCCTCCTTTGACAGCCAGTAACCAACATCCCGATTGGGTATCAAAATGTTGTAGTAAACAAAGGTATCATTTACCTGGCAGAAATTGGAGAAGTTGGATTCCCATTGAATATGAGGAAAATGATCCCAAGGAGCACTCTGGTTGGGCCCTGTCCCAAGGATGCCCACTGTAAGTAAACCATGGATTCTAGGTCTCTATTGTGCCAGTGCCCATAAAACATAAGAATTCATGTGTAACTTAGATGTCTTGCTGACCTTGTTTAGCTGGAAATCCACATGATTGGCAATAATGGTTGCCCTATCAAAATTTTGCATGTTGGTGGTGATGTTGTATAGAAAGTAGTACATCCAAGATGAAAAATCCTGGGCATGTGGTTCCTCGAAGACCTAGCATAGGAAGATGATCCCCACTTGTATACATTCTTTGAAGTCCATGTAGGGATCTCCAACTTTATTTTCTTGTAATCATTCTTCAATGTCTTCAACCAGTGGGTGTTAAGGTGTTGTCAGGAAGCTTGTTGGACATTATTTAACTCCTGCAGTGACACGGCCTGGGAGATAATGATAGACTTGGAAAACTGTGGGATTCCCAATCTTGAAGCAAATGTGGTAGCATCGAGGGACACTAGGGGTGTTGGGAAACCCATAGGAAGGGAAGCAATAAGTATAACAACCCAGATGGTTGTGTTGTAATGTTCTGCGAGGGTGAGAATCAACTCTAGGGAATGCATAAAGCAAGGGAAGAAGGTGGCTTTGATTATGCCCGAGGTAGCCACGTTCTTTGCCATACTGGCAAAATGCTGATTGAACATTGTCCTTACCAAGCCCTATAATTCAGCCCACGGTCTGACCTTTGTGTCAGTGATTAGTTGTAATTTGGAATCCACCTTGTATCCCATGATGACACCATCCCTCAAATATTTTAAAGTGAGTGGGAGCTTCTATAATGCTTTCTCAACCTTTGTCTTGGTGGCCGCCCTTATTGAGGTGGACAGGAGTTTCATACTTTCAGGATAGGAAGATACTTTAGACATATTGCTTACAGCCTACAAGAATGGACAACTGTTAATACAAATAATCAAATATAATAAATTCCAAGGTTTCAAAGATTTCATTACCATTTTGCACATGTCCTTGAGAAGATGTTAGTTTATCAAATTTTAGAAATGCAATAAATGAAATAATTTACTTAGAAATTAACCAATACCTGGGGGGTCCAAGGATTCTGGTTCATTTGGAAAATGAGATGAAGGCTTTTGGATCACATGGAACTCAGAGTCTGGATAAATTGACTATTATTTAAATGACCGGGCAATTCGTCATACTGGGCTATCGTGGGTTGTCACGTGGTCATGCAATGAACACAGTAATGGCATTTATTATGACATTTGTCTTAACATGAATGGAGTGAATGCCACTTGGGATGGTTTTAAACACTCATGTGTGGGGAATTAATCCCACCCTATGCATTTTGGTTAGTCCGACGAAAACTAGGTGGGTGAGCACAAATTTGATCAAACAATGCAGAGGGTGTGGTGAACTCATCGCGGGATGGGTAGGACTTGAAAGAATGTATAGACCATGTACATGAATTTATAGATGAATACATAGAAATGAAACACTAAGAACACTATTAACAGGAGGATGAAGAACAATATTTACATAGGCTACCCACAGACGCAAACAAACTTACAACTAACCTAAAAACCACTACCTACAAATTTACAAAGTCTTTACAATTATTTACACTATTTTGCACTATCCACAAATACACAGAGAGTAGACAACCATCTTGCAGAGCCACCCCACAAATGGGAGACAACGACGAAGGCCAAAACACAAAGAAAACAAAACCCCAAAAGGAAGGGACAAAGCACAAACCAAAAAAAGGAAAGAGAAGGGCTAGAAGGACCTACCTAAAAATAGAGATGCAGAAGGAAGGGCACAGGAGGTTCTCTGCAAATGAACAACTCTTCAAAACCCACGAACACACTGAGAACCCTGTAGAATATCTTGAACATGCACAGGTCCAAACTCCAACTCACTGTTAATCACTCAAAGAAAATCACACATAGCTCACTGGGAAATCACACAATTTGCTCTTAATTTTCTCTAAGGGTAAATTGTTCATGGTAAGTGTAACAATGACAAGCAAAGCTTAATTTATATCCCTTGGATTAAAATACACCATTCCCTTCCACAAACCTCAAGAAAAAAGGCAAACCTTCAGACTCTGGGCCTGGGGATCCCACACGACCACACCCTCCAACTTAAGAGGAAGTAATGGCACAAGAATCTCGGGGTCCAAAATTTGGTTGGCATGAAGGAAAAAAACACTTTGCTACCCAATCCCAGAGTGCGTAAAACCAAAAGGAGGCGATAACAATGGTCGTGCGGAGGCAAAGGCCAGAGAAAGAAAAAGAAGGCTTAAAAGAAACAAAGGAAGAACCAAAAGTGAAAAAGGGGGACCCAACATTTTTCCAACAAAATTTAGGGATGGGTATGTAGGGCATAACAAATGGCATCTCACTGGGATGCATGCCTTAGTGCATTCAAGAACCACATAATCTCTGGTTAGAAAAATTGGGGCTCACGTTACCTGAAGAATTCCACTTGCAAGGCATGGGGTGTTTGAGAAAATCTAACTCACCATGATTCCATCCTTCAATCTCTTGTCAGTCGTGAAGTGTTCTCTTTGGAAGAAAATCAAATCGATGATTTTTAGGAGAAATAGAGAGACGACACTGATTACATTAGACCAAAATTTCTATATTGTACACAATCGTCCAGATCCCAAAATTATCTATTCTCCAGTTTTTCTTTTACTTTTTTTTTGAAGATGGGGAAGGCGCTACTCCTTTCACCGTGAACCTTAAGCTTAGCTAATTTTCACAGTGGTACTTCTTTCACCTTTCCATCCATTTTGATTTACTGAATGGGAAAGACATTCTAGATCTAGGATATCCTTTTGATTTTTGGATATGGCCAATAACCAGTGCAACTGCTCTGCTCTCAAGGATCATACGATTACTTGTTCTTTATGATTTCTTTTTAATTGATGTCAAGAATTTTGAGATGTGAATCCAATAAAGATTTCCCATAACCTTTACCATGCGTATAAAATAACTTCGGAGTGCGGACAAATCCCACCATGCTAACAACATATTCCAGACTAACCAAAATGCGTAGGGTACCATTTTAGGGACTAGATGTCATGTGAAGCATACCTGTCTACAAGAAGAGGGAAACATGTTGGGAACCCAAAAAAAGAAAGACACACAAAGAGAAAAGAGACCAAAGATAGAAAACAAAAGAAAGAGAAGAAAGCGGCCCCAAAGGGCTGCCGACTATCTGCAAGGACAACACACTCCTAAGGAGTGTTGGGAAAATTTATACATAGGAATATATATATATAATACAACTCTAGGGAAATTTACTTCCCGCCATTACTCAAAATAGTGTTTAAGAAACTATCCATTGAAGGGTAATGGAACAGCTTCTCTAGTCATGGCACTGAGGTGATAAGTGTTGGCCCCACAGATCTCCAAGATTAAATAAGGTATGAGCCAGAGCCTTTGAAATTTAGTATGTTTTCCCTTTTTCTCCCAGGCTTTGTCCCACAAGAGGACTAGGTTTGAAACCTAAAAGTATTTGTATTGGGCTCTTCTATCGAACCAGCATTTGAAAAATGCTTGGTGATGCACAAAATTCTCAAGTTTTGCATCTCTTTGTTCTTCCATTTTTACCAGGTTCAAGAGGTGAACCTCCACAATGTTATCCTTGGTGTTGAATTCCTGCATGAACTGCAAGACAGGGATTTGTAAGTTTATTGGGAATATAGGATTATGGCCATAAACTAGGTGAAATGGAGAATTTCCTAGGGCTCTCTTAATTCTAATGTGATCTGCCCAAAGGGAGAACTTGAGTATCTGGTGCCAGTCTCAGGGATACTTCTCTAGAAAATGTTTGACTACTTCCAGCAGGTTTTGATTGTGGATTTGGCGATGCCATTACCCTAGGCATAATAGTTGCTAGAAAATTTTAAGGTGATATTTCTCTAATAGGTTCATTCTAAAATTTGTGAATAAAATGTATGGCCATTATCACATACGATAGCAAAAGGCATCCCAAATCTTTTGATGATGTTCTCTTCCAAGAACTTGATGACTACATTCACAGTATTATTTTTGCATGGGATTGCCTCAGACAACTAGGTACAGTAATCAGTAGCAGTTAAAATGTACTGGTGGTTAGAGGATGAGTTTGGTTTTATCTCCTCAATAAATTCAAACGCCCATTGGGTGAAGGGTCAAACCTCAAAGACCAGCTGTAAGGCATCATCAGGTTTTGCTCATGAGAGACGACGGTATGATAGGTATGGCACTTCCTTATGTGAGTATGAACATCTTTGAAGATAAAGAGTCAATAATATTCAGCCCAGAGAATCTGATGAGTAGTGGCATTAGCTGAGCCATGCCCGGTTCCATACTACCCATGGAATTCCTCTATCATCTTGGTATCTTGGTCCTTGTCTACGCACTAGAGGTAAATGCCCTCAAAATTCCTACAAAAAAGTGTCCCATTATTTGTCATGAAGTGGGCACTTTTTAGCTGCAAGGTGAAACATTTTTTAGGAGGGAGCCCCTCTGGGCACTGGTTGTTGAGTAATAGGTACACCAAATTGGTATACCAAAGACCTTGAGTGATGGACTCCATAATGTAAGTCTGGTATTCTACGTTTGGAGTGGCCTCTGCCATTGCTTTACATAGTCCTTGGCCTCAGACTATTTTCATCGATTGCATTTCAAGATAATATTCCTGGAGGATGGCCATCCATTTCCCATGGCATTTTCCCAATTCACTCTATAGAAATAAAGACTTGATAGCCTGGTCTGGGATAATGGCATGCACTTTTCTCCAGAGAAAGTAGTGCCAAAATTTCTTCATAGCCCAGACTAAAGCAAAGGCCTTATTTTCCAATGGTGTGTACCAGAACTTGAAATTCTTAAAGGGGGAGCTCATGAAAGCAATAGGTCATTCCTCTGCCTCAACTTTCTGGGTTAAAACTACAATGATAGAGTGTAGTGAAGTGAAGGAATAAATGCGGAATGGGAGGGAATAGTTTGGATTTTCCAAGACCAGGGCTTCTACTATAGTCTTCTTGATTTGGGTGAACGCTCACTTCACTTCAAAACTCCACTCAATCTTAGTATCTTTCTTCATCATATCATTGAGTGGTCTGACAATCTCAGCAAATTTAGTAATGACTCATTGAACAAAGTTTATCTTCCCGAAGAAAGATCTCATTTCCTTCTTACTGTCGGGCATTTGTAAATTTAGCAATGCTTCTACTCTCTCAGGGTCGATGGATATCCCTTTCTCAAAGACAATATGCCTGAGAAGTTTCCCTTTAGTGACCCTAAATATACACTTCTTGGGGTTAAGGGAGATACCACATTGGCAACAACTCTCATAGATTTGAGCAAGGTGGGCGGGAAGGTCACACCTATCCTAGGAAAAGATCATTAAATCATCCATGTAGATGATTATACATTTATTAACCAATCCTTCAAATGCAATGTCCATGGCCTTTTGAAATGTGACCATGGCGTTAATTAGCCTGAAAGTCATTTTCCAATATGCAATCGTCCCCCACTTGGTGGTGAATGTCATTTCAATCCTATCTTCAAACTTAACCATGACTTGGTTATACCTGGAGTACCCATCCAGAAAGGACAACATTTGTGAACCTTTTACAATTTGTAACACCTCATCCAGTGAAGGGAGATGGTGATTATCCTTCTTGGAGGCTTTGTTTAGGTTGTGGAAATCCACACACAAGTGAATCTCACCACTCTTTTTGCATATGGGGACAAGGTTAGCTGCCCATGTAGTATGCCAAATAGGAAAGATGATCTAGGATGACAATAATTTCTGAACCTCCTAGTGGATCAAGGGTTTGACAAAAGGATTTACTGGCCTCTATTTCTACCGGAAAGGTTTGGAGTTTGGTTTTAGGGGATGGTGTGCACCATGATAGATTCATGATAAGTTTTGAGATCTTCATACCCAAAGCAATAACATCCATATATTATCGAAGAACCACGAGAATCTTCTCCTTCTCCTCTGGGGAGCAGGAGGTACTAATGTGGACAAAGTTTTCTTCATCGTCTTTACCGATGTTAACATTTTCATATTTTCCTCCTTCAGAGGAGGATGATATCTTGTCTCAGCCCTAGGGGTACAAATTAAATGTTCATTCTAGAGAGACCATCCCCTTAGGAATAGTGTTGGTAGGTAGGTTAATGATCCCATCATCTTCTTCCCCTTGCCCAGTATCATCATGATTAGTTTCTTCCATGATCTGATCTTCAAAGATGCCAACATTTTCCATGAAGGCCAAAATGTGCTAGTCATCTTAAAAAACCTAAAAGTGTGTTATATTTTCTAGGATGGATGGGGTGGGGACCATTTCAACAGAGAATCTTGGGAGCTGGGAACTAGCCATTAGCTCGAGGGTATTGGCAGACATAGTGAGGGTATCCAGAACATAATTACTTTTCTGGGTGATAAGTTCAATACCAAAAGCATCAAAATATTTGATTAAGCTCCATGCACGATTGTGGTATGCGGCCATCCTTTTATCATGACATGTGTACTGGCTCCAGACATGTTTTATGATTAGCTATGAATCACCCATTGCCCATAAGTGAGTGATCTTTTTTCTCAAAGTGAACAGGAGTCCAAGGACTAAAGCCTCATACTCTATGACTTTGTTGGTGCAGGAAAACTACAATCTGTAGGATGCAAGGAAGGATTTCCCTCACGGGTTGATTAATTCCACTTTAGCACCACAGCCTTGTTTGGATCGGGACCCATCAAACTTTTGAATCCACAAATCATTGTTAGTTTTATGGGGCTGAAGAAGTGAAGTGGCCTTTGGATTGGGTTCAGGGTTGGGAGGTTTGTTAGGTGATTCCTCCATCTTGGATGGCGTGGAGGTGGGACTTTCCTCTAGATAATCTTCTAGTTTAGGTGCCTGGATGAGCGACACTTCAAGTGTACCGCTAGGAGGATTGCTTGGTCTAGGGAACCCAGCTTTTTTCTCCTTCTCTTGGAGACTGGTGAAGTAATGGGTAGCAGTGGCTATACAAGGCTCACACTCTAGTTTAGAGTGTTTTTGGTAATGTACCCAGCACCAAGTGTCAGACAAGAGGGTGGCTGAAGTCACCTTGCTACCCTATAAGTCTACCTCACATTTTAGCTTTGCATCCAGATCTTGAATCCTCTGAGTGATTATGGGATCCTCCCCAGGGAAGATATCATTGGGGATGAAGTCAAAGGTTAGGATCTCCTATGGTCGATATACCCCAAGTGAGGATTCAGAGAAAAATATTTCATTTACCTTCCCGAATTTGGTAAGGGCTTGTTTCATTCTAGGCTCACTTTCTACCTAGATTTGATTTGATTTCCCTTTCTAGGGGAGCCACAAGTGGGAGAAGTCTGTTGAGAAATACCTGTTGAGGGCCTTTAACCAATTTCAACTCAATAACATCCCATAGGTTTCAGGGATGTCAAACACTTGGATGTCGATGATGCTGGATATCTGTGGATCCTAGATGAGTTGAATCTAGATGTTCTTCAGCTCACCAACCATCTTCATAGTAGTTTTTTCCAATTGGACTACTGTGCCTTTGGAGGGTGTGGCAATGAGTCTGAGCTTCTGGTAGATGGACAAGGCCATGACATTACCTGAAGCACCAGAATCCACAAGGAAATTGTATAGGTTCTTCCCTTGGATGCTCAGGCCTAGCACGAAGGGAGGATCTTCTATATTTCCCTGGAAGACTGATGAGTTGGCATCATTGAAAGTGACAGCCTTTGGCAGGCAAAAAATGACTTATGGGTTCCCTAAGAGCTGTAGGAGGGACTTCTTTTGTTTGATGGGAGGGAATTATCATTTGTGTTAGAGTCCTGGGGGGTGTTATTAGGAGACATTGACATGTAGGATGGCCATTTTCTAGATTGACTCCAAGTGTTATATGGAGTCCGTAGAATGGTGAAGGAATTAGCCTCAAAGGCTAGAATGGATTCGTCAAAGAACCCCTCTAAATCAAGTTCTTCTTTGTCCTCTTTGTCTGCCCTGAAGAAGACAGTCTCACACATAAAAGCAGTGTGAGGGGGCTCTAATGGCGAGGATTTTGGGGGAGTTGGATTAGCAGGTTATTGTCTATCTGACTATGAGATCTAGATGATTTTCTCTAGTGTGGCACAATTCACCTTGGAATGCGAGCTAGTATCGTGCAATCTACACCATGTGGTCAGGGGGTGGAATTCTGTGAGCTATGTAGAATGACTAGGTCCAGCACCACCTTGAGTGGTAGTTTGATTCAGAGGAGGACCTCCTATATTCATATTACTGCTCCATTGTTGTTGGCTGGGCTGAGGCCAATTGTTGTAGCCTTGACCCCCAGAACTGTCATTCTGTTGACCTAAGAAAACATTCCCTCTTTAGGAATTGGGTTTATGGGGCGCAGAAGGCCCCACCTTAAGCTATCCCATGTATATTGTCAAGGAGGACACCAATCGCCGAAGGGATTAAACCTCGGCAGACTTCTGGGTAGTGGTGTCACAGTGTGATGGTTGAGGTGGTGGGTTACGTGGGAGAGTGGTAGTAGCTCCCAAAGTCAAGGACAACATCCTCCAGCCATAGATGATTGGAAGAAAGGTACTCTAGGGGACTACGTCAAAGCTTGTTGCTTCTGCTATAGTTGATTCCAGGGAATGTATTCCAAACCTGGGGTTGCCTGGGCTTGAGATGGGTAAATGTACCAGGCTTGTTGGTCTATCAGTAGTGGGCCCATAGCCATTATTGGGGCACCCATCATCAGATTGGGATTATATCCTCCATTCTAAGGATTTCCTCTAGCCAACATGTTCAAGGGTACGCTTTGTCCAATCCCGTCGGGGGCCTTGCTCAAGCTGCAAGACAACTCCAGGGCTAAATTGTAAACTTTCACCATGGTATCTCAATTGTTAGCAATGGTATTTATCCAAAGTAGAGTAGTGACAAAGGGGTCCATAGTGTTCAGGTATGTCTAGATAGTCACATCAGTGGGTGGGATAAAAGGGCCCATGCACTACTTCAAAGCCCATTGGAACTAATGATTAAAGGTAGTGAGAGGCTCGTTTAGTTCCTTTATGATGCAAATGAACTATCTATGGGACCAAGATGGGTCCACATGAATGTGGAAGGCCACTAGAAAGGCGTCTTCCATATCCTGCCAACTATTGATGGAGTTTGCAAGTAAGTTTAGATACCAGTTCAACTCATTCTTCCCTAGGGATAATGGAAGCATCTGGGTTACAACATCTTGATATTGTATCTAGTGTCTATTTATGGCATCTTTGTAGGCTTGAAGGTGTTCTTCTATAGTTTGGGGACCTAGATTCTCATATTTGGGGCAGATCTTCTCTGGATGCGGAGGAAGATCGTTAATAGCGTCATGGAACTACCCCATTGGGGACCCGACATTGTTGAAGTAGGTAGCCATCAGGGTTGTTTGGTTTTGGCTTTAGTGAATGTGAGTCCCTGAGATTATCTGAGGGATTTGGGTATTCTAGTGTGTGGTAGATTCCCAGGGAAAATTCAATGGCTATCTAGTTTGGTGGGTCCTTTTTCTTCAGGTAGGAGGTCCAAGTTCTACAAACTCTCTGGGATCATGGGTCGATCAAAGGATTCTTTCAAAGCATAGGGATGAAAATTACCCTATACCACGGAAAGCCTAGTTCCTAAAACTACTACTTGGGGAGTCCTCAGGAAATGTGAAATTGAAATTTCCCATGGGAGATGAGCTCATGCCCTCCTTCTAGCACCAGTTTTTGTTGATGGGACTTTCTGACCTGTTCTGCCAACATGAGATAAGTTGTCACCATGTACCAAAGTATCAGCCAACTTTGCCTATAGATGTGTGTCAGAGATGAATTCTCCTAGCCTCCAAGCACTTGGTAGTTGGGTCTCGACAATGCAGGGGAGCTAAGTTAGGCGGGTCACTATTGTTCGAGGGGATAGCTGGTTTTTACTCATCACTTCCAGGGATTTCAAAAGGGGGTGAGGTCTCCTACAAGCATCTTAGACTTACCAAAGAAATCACAAAATCTAGATCAGAGTTAGAGTTTATTTCTACTTATAGTCATGCAATACATATTCAAACATCAACAATGCTCCGATGCAAGAAAACAACACTAAATACTAGATACACAAAGAAATAGTGATTCATACGCATCCAATAGCAGAGGGAGATAAGATAGTTTAACTAAATGAAAAATGTTGGAGCGAAGGACATAAGAAGACATACAACACAAAATATGTTCGCTAACTTTGGAGATCAGAACAACAAATAACAGGGGGCCACTAGCTGCTCTTCTTTATTTCATTAACTTAAAATGATTCTAGCATCACTGGCGAGTACATTCATGGCTCCAAGGGAGCATTAAGCTACTGAGAACAGATTGAAAGTAAATTTATAACTATAATGAACCTAAAAATGTTATTTTCTATTACTATTGGATAGAGAAATCCTCAATTTATTCGACCCTTCTTAAGGTATCGGTCTTATTATTTATACAAAAACTTGACCTAATCTACCTGTACACTTGCTAAATAAAATACAATAACCATGGCCAGTACTACCTACACCACTTACAATCATCTCAAGATGTGCAGAGTTTTGACAAGATGAAAGAAGAAGAAAGGGAAGAAATCTAGAAGAATCATCCTAGAGAAGAGGGCCATGGTACTTGTAGAATAAACTTTCTTATCTCAATAACTTAGGCCATATGCCTCATTAATGTTTATTGTGGCTCCCTATCTTCGATGTGTGCCAGGTAGTAAATGTAGGAGCGGTGCCTTGGGGTAATAAGAAGACGTCTATCAAAACCATCCCATCTACCTGACCTATCATTATTTGGATCACCTGCATTCTGACCATTATTAATTGCTGACAGTGATCGGTCGGCTCCAGAGAACCTTGACTCTAATTGCTGCAAAAAAATACAAAAGTGGGACCCAGAATTATGGAGTCTGGGAGCTTGCGCTCAAAGAATAACATATCTTCAAAAATTTTCCCTACTAACGGCAATATCTGAAGATTAGAAGACTTCACTGTTCTTTACATTTTTGGAATACCTCCAAAATTTGGAGAATTCCCTCCTCATTTATCTCTTTAATATATTCCTGGTGTTCTTTGGCTGCCTCCAACTGATCGCCCACATCTCGGGCACCTTCCTTAAACTCTACTACCATCTTCACGGTGTCGTGCACCCAGAGAAACATACAGGTGAGATATGACATTTTTTCTCCATCAAAATTTCTAGAGGACCAAAACTGTGCCTCTATTATTTCATCAAATCTACACAAAACAAAATCCACCAGAGCACATGTCTCAGTGCTAAAGGGATCGACCACTAAAACCCTTTTTATGAATGTCGCATATGAGTTTAATGAGTTTTGGATTATCAGGACTTTATCCTTCAAGGCCGCTACCAGTTTCTTGCTCATCTAAACTTTAAGACCAAGTCTGGAGTGTTGGGCCCAAAGGAACTTGAAATGCTCATCTCCCAAAATACCCATCTTTGTGATGACCTCTTCCCCTAAATTCATTGTCTCTTCTAAATCACTCTTCCATTCTTCATACTTTTCTATCTCCCCCTCCCACTAAGAAATGACACCATTTACCTGGCCCAAGATGTTACTAGCCTGGTGTAGGTTCAGGAGTGTAGTTTTCAGGAAATGCCTTACAAATCTATTGGTAAACAGACTGTTCTTCTTTACTTGAGCTCTAAAATACCCAAATATTAAAGAAACAATTGAATACAATAGTTGGGAAATGTAAATGAATAACTAATTTCCCTCTGAATTGTAAGGTACTGCTCCCTTAAATGAATGATCTTAAATGAATATTGATCTTTCCTAATCTAACAGGGGTATGATCTTAACCTAAGAACAGAAGAGGTAAACCAAGCTAGGCCTAGACAAGAACTAGCTCAGGCAGATTAAATTCAACTAAATCTAGCCAATCTTGAGATCTCAGTAATCATACGATCTCTAAAAACTTGTTATACAATGATAGATAATGATCATGCAGGATGCAGGAATGAGAGATTATTGGTTAAAACAATAATGACTCAATCTATCTAATAGGAACATTTCTCAAACTTTGAATAACACTAAAACTTCACCTCAATTAACTGTATCAAATCATAATACAAAACTTCCGTTCAATCATAAACTGCAATTCCAATTTCAATGAAACATTCAAATAAATAGAAAGATGAATGCAATGCAATGGAACACTTAAAACAATGGCATTCAGACATACACAAATTTGACTCAGCAAAATGTCATTCTTCACATGAAAATTTAGTCAACCTTTGTATTGATTTTCAAAATAGTACATATAGATACGAGAATTGGGCCATTACAAAAAGGGATAAGTAAAACGGTTCAACTTCCCTAACCAGAAATGATAAACACATGTTTATCTGTTACAAGCTTTATCAAAATTAATAAAAGAGTGAATATTTATGTTTCCATTTTCTTCCCTTTATCTATTTTCCCCCTATAGGCAATGACAGTTGTGATGACAAGAATTAGCTCTTCGTGTCTATTGATATGAACATTGGTATATCTGATGTCATCTGGAATGATCTTTGGTCAAGATCTTAACTGCGTCTACCCGATCCTGCAACTCTTCCATAGCTTTATAGATGCATCCACTCAACTGTTGGAGTTCTGGCACTTTATCCAGGTGAGAAGAAGACTATTTTGCCAATTTGTAGACATAGTTAGAGAAGAATTTCTGCATGTTTGTCACTTTGATCATCTCTTTTCCTTGACCGCTTGTTTATGATTCCATTTGAAGACCCTGAAGGAGTTTAAAATGTTTTCTCTACACTTCTTTGTTTTTTACATATGTCTGCTACAGCCCTGCTTCAGCTTGAATGATCATCTCAGTCTTAAACTCCAACCTTTGAAGCCATTGGATCATAGGTTCATCTCCTTTCTATAGGATCTCGCCCTTTATTACCTCCATAGTCTTCATTTTAACTTCTACATGCAACATGACTATGCATTCTTGACACTTTACCCTCTCCGATGTGAGAGTCTGTAAATTATTTTCAATGTAGCTCCTCTCTTTCTCCAACTTCAGTAGAGTGTTACCCAACCGCTCAACAACTACCAGCCCTTCAGATTTGAGCCTCTCAATCCATCATTTACCAATTTTCCCAAAATGCCTGTCTTACTGCAACTTGGCTATGATAGCCTGATTCACTGCAGCATTGGGGTCAAAAGCGGTTTGGGTATTCGGAATGCTATCTACAGGAGTAACTAACTATCTGATAAAGTTAGTTAGTTTAGTGACCTCTACTTTAAGTTGGACTTTAGCAGTTTTGAGTTCCTTGAGCTCTTCCTAAATTACAATGTTGGTGGATTTCCACCAATCCACCTTATTATCATGGTGAGCCAATCCCATATCAAATAACTGTAGCTCAAAATCAGAGGCAATCAAATCTTTGATCCTTCCTTCTTTGGTGGGCTTTGCTACCTCCATGGTAAAGTGTCATGTTTCTGGGTCTTGGCCTAATGTAGATAGGGTCTTTTATTTCTTTACTTTTCTCACAGTAGCACTAGACTATAGGGTCCATGAGAGAGTATTTTTGTCAACCAAAAGTGCACCCTGTTAAGTTTGCAGGAACTTAACCTTTTGGAGGAACATGGAAACATTCCAAGTTTGTGGGTAAACTATGGTTGGAATGAATCTCTGGGCCCTAGGCCAACTTTCTATATGGTAAATCACTCTACACTACCTGAAACTGATTCTTCTAATGGAGAAAAGAGATAGAAGGAGAACAGAAAAAAAAAAACTGTCCTAAATGGTGATGCACCAGAAAAATATCTGAGAAATGCACAAATAACTTGACACACAATGAAGTAGTAACCTAAGCTCTCTTACACAACCCCACTAAATCATAATATTTGTATAATCAATTTGTAAGAAGGCCAATAACAACAATCCCCTTAAAGGAGAAAGATTTCTCACAATTTTGGGGAAAATCTGACTTGAGCACAACTTAAAACCTGCAAACAAGCATGAAGTACTGCATAAAGGCACTAATATGTGATACAAATTAAGGGCAAAGAACATCACAGAATTTTGTACCAATCACTAAGTACACAATAACAGACTAATAAGGGAAGGCATAAGCTATAGATTCCAACAAAAGGTGTCACAAAGTCTGTATATTTCTCTGAAATGGGTTACAAAATCTCTTTGCCTATGTTAAGAACTTAGAACAAGTTACAAAACCTCAAGCCAAAGGGAAGAAGAACTGGTAACAATGAGTCTTCAACTCATATTTATGCATTTTTAAAGCCAACTGCATTCTGAAAGCAATAACTTCTGGGTCAGACTTGGCCTGTCCAGCCACCTTTTAGCCCTTCAAAAGTCTACAAAAATACAACTTGATGACCCAAAAGTCATACCCAAAAAATATCAACATAAATGCTCCCTCATAGAAGCAGTCTTATCCCTTAAAAATCCCATAAGGAGCTTCTAGAAAATAATAACTATCTGCTGACTTTAACAACTACAACTTCTAACCCTTTAAAATCTGATCTTTCCAGCGTCTGAGAAAAATCTGATATCCTTCTATTTCTGAAAAAATTGATTATCCCGCTTTAAAAAAACCCTCCAGGAATAAAACATGGATTTGAAATAAAAATATCAAAATTCCCTTTGAAAATTATCTCTGTGCACGTTTAAAAGTCTGTAAAAATCCCAGATTAATGCATATATTACCCAAAAATTAGCAGAAATCGGCAAGTAACACCTTCTCACTCGCTCTGAAAATTAGCTTTTCCGACTCGACTGTCTTACTTTTGTCTTCTACGAGTGAGCGATGAGTTTTCTTTGAACCTCATTTCATGTCTGTCGCATACTCTCAGTCTTTTATGCTTTTCTTTTGTCCTCCGCATGAGTGAGCGATGCTTTCTATTCTTTGACCAGTCGCACCCTTGTGAGTTAACATTTCATGTCATCTGAGTCTTGGTGACTGAGCCACTATGCATCTTACCTTTCAGCTACCCCTTCATCGCACACTCGCTAGCTGTTTAAACTGACCTTTGGATTCTGAGCGGGTGGGAGACATTCACTTCTTTACTGCATACTCTGTCTGGTCGCGTACTTGCTCATCTTTTACTTCAGCTTTCATCTCATGCGCGAGTGGGCGATGACATCTTCTCTTTTCTCAGGTCGCCAACTCGCGAGTTCTAAAATTTCATTTCATCATTGACTGCAAGCGCGCGACAGTGTCTGTTCTTTCTTTAGTCGCCCAATCGCAAGCCCTTTTCCTCTAATCTTTGTTTACTGGCAACTGAGCAATGTCTTTCCTCCTTTAACTTGTCGCACACTCACGAGCTGATTTCCCTTTAACTTTACTGACTGGCGACTCTGCGATGTTTTATGTTCTTTGACTTGTCGCACACTCGCGAGCTAATTTTTTGATCACCATAAGACATCAGTGAGTGAGCGATATGTTGAACGGTCTCTTAGTCACTCAGTCACAGACCTTTATAAACCTTGAAAACTGCCTGTGCGACTATGTGATGCATCCTCATATCAGTACTTTACGCTTTCGTCGCACACTCGCACTGCAAAATACAACCAAGTTAGAACCTAAGCGAGTGCGTGAACTACATAACTTGACCTCGTCATGCAGTCATGGGCTTATGACACTGACATAAAATCTTGATGCGGGTGTGCGACTACTTTAAGTTTAAACAAGACTCGCGCAGTCGCGCAGCAGCATAGAGACAGCATGACTTTATAGCAACTACGCGATGTACATATTTCTAACTCATCGCTAACTTGAAACCCGACTTCCATAAGACATCGCGACTGTGTGATTCCCTTTCAAAATACCAAACCCGCTCACTTGCGCAACTTAGAGACACTGTGAAAAGTAGATTGTGATTACGCGATGATCTCTCTCTGACAACTCGTCGCCAACTCGCACAACTTAGAGACACTGCAAAAAGTAGATCGTGATTGCACGATTAAACATAAAGTATGACTTCAAAAAGTTTTGACTTCTTTTCACGGCAAAGCATAGGATTTAAACAAAGAAAGACCGGGAAAGAGTTTCCATGACCTAGGGTTTACTTTTTTAAATGTGTAACACTCAGAAAGCCCAGGGTTTTCAAGGTTTTGCAAATTTGGTTAAGTGTAGACTTGAAAACCTGAAAACATGACACTGGTAAGGCCATACTGAACAAGAGGTAACTAAATTGGATATTCTAGAATAGAGAATTTACCTTAATCCATTCAAAACATAACAAATCCACCTGATTGATCTTGGTACTGAAAATTGGTAACAAGTATCCTTGCTGGGAGCTCCTTCTTCGATCCTCTTCCTCTTGCACTCTAAAGTGTTCTCTATCCAAGACTCTGCACGAGTGACTTTAGTAGAACATACCAACTCCTCTATGAATAGCTTCCTAATGACTAGAGGGGTAGCTTTAGGCCTAGAAGAAAATGGATTCACTAAGGTAGGGGAGGAGGAAACCAATTTAATAACTTAAGCAACATTTTTTTGCTTTCGAGCCTCTTCATCTGATTCTTTGGTTGTTGTGCTGGAACTATCTTCGCCCACTTCCACTATGATAGGAGACCCTCACCTTGGATTATCTTGGGTTGAGGTATCACCTTGCATGCCCATGGTACTGACTTGGGTTGGTTTCTCTATTTTTGTATTCTAAACAGGCTCAGTCGTAGAATTGACTGGTTACGTAGAGACTGCTTCTTCTGTGGAACCAATGATTGGCGTTGATCCATCTCCACAAGTCTTATTCAATGGAATCATCTTTTTAGGAGGCTTTTAACCTCCACCCACTGGGTGAACTAATTCTTTGGCTATGGTCAGAATAGATGCTGACTCCTGGTCTCTTTTGTTGGATTTTGTCAAGACGGAGGCCTCCTTTCCAACCTCTTCCTTCTTCCTGTCATCCACTCAACCCATTTTTTTTCCTTCTATAAATCCCGCCCATAAAAGTTTCCAAGTCATCAATAGCTTGACCTAGCATGGGTTTAGAGCTTATGGGAAGGGGTTGATCTTCTCTATGTATGTATCATCGTGCATATGCTACCTGTCATCTTCTAGCCCTTCAACTGCAATGCTAACTTTGAACTTTTTGATTTCTTCAATAGTTAACCTTGCGTAGAACCTTTCTCTACTCTCTAAGTCATCCTTGCAATTGGCCAAATAATCTTCAATATCATCAATGTGATGGATAGTGTGACCCATTTGCAGATAATCTCAAGCATAGTTCACAGTATCATACTGCAACCTCAGGACATCATTTGTTTCTAAATGAAACCTCTTTGAGAATGTTTTCAGAACATTCTTTGCATCAGACCAGGATGCACAACTGTAGTCTCCAATGGTCATCGATAAATTGTAGCCCCTCTTTCAAGCACCCACACAGATCAAGTTCACTTGGACCACTTGCCTCATCACCTCAACCAACATGATCATGTTGTCTAGATATCTAGGCAGCTTCAGAGGGAAATCATCGAATCCTACTCAATGAATGTATGAGAAATTTGCAAACTGGATAAAATAAGCTCTAAATTGGCTGATGAATGCTATGGCTTCTGGAGAAAATCTCCTTTCTGGGAAACCTTGTAACTCCCTACACAATATCATTGTAAATGCATCATTAACTTTGAGATATTTGGTATAACTATTATGCAATTGCAGACAGGGAAAAAACTCATACCTCTTAACATCTTCTAGAAATTCTTCTAACATAATGAGTCCTAGCCAAAGTTGAATAATATCCAAAATATATAATAGAATTGAGGACATATAGAACTCATTTTGATGTTTATCTCTATTTAGGGCATTGGAGAGATTTTCGCTTACCATGAAGGCCCAATCAATAAAATGGTGTTGAGAGCAAATCACCTGGACTAGGAAGAAATGATGCTCAAAAAAATTTAGCGCATCACTCTCACCTCTGATCTTGTGAAGCAATACCAGTATATTCACAATCTTTGGCTTCAGGTTTGTGCCAAATAGAGTTTTGGGCAACTTGCCTTTGGCGCTCTTTGACTCTTGGAGCCATGTCTTCATTATCTCTTTCTTTCACATGGCCTTATTTGCTCCATATTCAGTAACCGTCAAAACTGTATGTTATCTCTGAGTATTCGGCTTGTTTGGGAATATGAAGGGAGTTATGAATGGAATCTCTATCAATAGAGAGTAGCATAGTGTCATCAAGCAAGAGGATTTTCTTGGTGTCTAGATTATAGCAAGCTATGCATTCTCGAATGAGTTCAGGAGATTGAATTGCAACAGGGAAACCAATAGCTTTGACTAATCCACTTTCCTTCAGCTTCTTAGTAACAGGGTGCATTTGGTCTGCTTTCAATCTATTCTAGAAGCTCTACATATCAAAGAACTTCAGAGAAGTGTCCATGATTTTGGGCCAATCAGAAATGATGTCGTTCATTCCATTAAACCCTGTAAATCAGGTAGCCATGCTTTGATTGATTTGAAATGGGAACTAGGGATATATCTCAGGAACACGAAAGCAAAGAACAACTATTTCCAAGAGCTTTTAATTCAGACAATTCATCAAATAGATGGTAGTTCCTATTTGTATCACTTCTTTGAATTTATAACCTTTTTAATTCTTACCGTTAACGGCCGACTTCCCGCGCCACACGAATGAAAAAGACTTAATAATTTATGAAAAATTCTATTATGAAGAAAAATTATTTTATTTTAATTAATTACTTTACCTCTACGGGCCATTAAGAAACATCTTTTCACTTTATATAACCGTAATAGTAACTTTTTGGAGGTAGCGGATAATTGTTTTCTCGCTTCTCTTTTGGGTGGAGAAATGCTTTTTGGGTGCTACTTTCTCATAAATCCACCAAGGAGGAATCTTAGCCCATTGCAATGCTAAAATGACATGTGGTGATTTTATTTTCTTTCTTTATACCTTGAAACCCCTCATAAGTCATTTTTTCCTCATGGATCTTGTATAACGATCTAGCAGAAAATGCATCTCATGGGTCAAAACCTGCCTATTTGAAGTAGCGGAGAAGCCATTTTCTTCTTTTCCGCCATTGAGATTTCCTTCTTAGATTCTTCATCATTTGATCATTCCTCTAACCTGATGGGATTTTTGTTGAATCCAGTTGCCTTTCTAAACTTCAATTATCTATTTCCAACTTCAACTGACTACTGAGACTTTTGGAATTACCCACCGTGGAAAATGCACTCTGCAGGTGATTTTTTTCCAAGGAGAAGCCCAAAACCAATTTTCCGCCAATGGGACAAAATGAAGTATCATAACTAAAGACTTTGGAATCTCATAAGATCAATGTTAAGAACAACTGAAAGGTGACCTTTATTGGATTTGGGAGCTTAACCTACCCAATATGACATAATTTCATATAACAACCCCCTGGCCTACAAAGGAGAAGGCAATTTGGGAAAATCCGATAAAGGCTTCTCTAGCCTAAAAGAAAAACTAGACTTAGACTCACGACTTTCATGATGTTTCAAAACCACTACCACACACCAAACATCCATTTTGCACTAAAGATATGTAGACCAAAACTGGGGCAACAACCAGCTTTTTCTGGGGACTTAGACATTCACATTTCCAAGCAAGGAACTCAAGTCTCTGGTTTCACAAATCTCAATAAAAAAGTGGCTCACAAAAAAACTAAAGCAAAAAGTAGAAGGAAAAATAGGAAATAAAACCTAACTAAGGGAAACAAAAATAGGAACTAAATGTAACTATAATACAATATAGGGGTTACCTGTTTCAGATTCAGATCTAGTATAGTTTCAAGTCCTGACCATTGTATGTCAGGGGAAGCACTTCACCATCTGGCTAAGCCAATTTGAAATAATTCTTCTCAAACGCCTGATGGATCTTGAAAGGCCCTTTCCATAGTGTCACAAATTTCCCATGCATACCTTTAGGCGCTCTTTGTTTGTCCCACAGTAGTACCATATATCCTTCCATAAATTTCTGAGGCCTGCTCATTTTGTCAAACAAATTCTTCATGCGCATTTGATTCTGTGTGATGTGATCTACCATCTTCTCTCTTTCCTCTTCAAGCTTGTTCAAATATAGGATCCTCTTTCTAAACCATCTTTATATATGTCATCTTCTATTGTTGTCCTTAATTTGCAAGTTGCCAATTCCAATGAAAATTGTAGACTGGCTTCAATCCCATAGACAAGTTTTGGGAGTCACCCTATCTTCCCAGAGGACTTCATAGATTTTCTTATGCCAATTTCTCTAGTTATCTGCCACGAGTTTCTTCATAATGTTTACCAGGTTCTTGTTGTTGGATTCAGCCTGAGTGTTTCCTTGTGGGAAATAGTTGGATAAGTGACTAACCATAATGCCATACTTACAAAAAAATTTAGTAATTTCCCAAGAATTAATATGTGGCATTATCCATTACCAACTTGATAGGTACCCTGAACCTTACCAAGATGTTTTCTATAATGAACTCACATACTACTTCAAATGTAGTCCTCTTAGTCACTTTTTCTGCCACCCATTTCATGAAGTAGTCTGTTGTTTTGATTATGTAGGTATGGCCCACACTAGATGTGGGATTTATAGGACCAATAAAATCAAGGCCCCACTACTGGAAAGGACCTTCGATTATCACTGGTCTAAGGGGCAGCACTGCTAGTTGTGGCTTTCTAGTAAAAATTTTGCACTTATCACATCTTTCCACCCAATGATATGCATCTCTAAACATTCCTGGCCAATAGTAGCATTGTCTCAATATCTTGAATGTGGTGATTGATGAGGAAAAGTGTCCCCCATAAGCTTCATCATGAAACACTTTTAATATCTTGTCTTGTTGTTGTTTGTCAACACACAAGAGGAAAGTCCCGTCTATAGATCTCTTATACAATCTATCCTCCCAAATAACATATTTAGAAGTTTTCAGTTTTAAATCTCTCCTTTGTTTCAAACTCAATCCTTTGGGACATTCACCATATGTCAAGAAATACACAATATTTTCAAACCAAGGGTCTTGCATACTTACTTCCAAAACCAATTGCATCGTTTCAGGATCTCCGTCCACTTGATTTTCCTATTAGAATAGTCCCAAAGAATAACTGAGAGGGGGGGTGAATCAGTTATCAGTAACTTGAGTTCTTTTACTTCCTTAACTTTAGAATACAACAAAGCAAATTCTTAATTAGATAACATAGTACACAACACAGAATTTGATTACGGGGAAACCAAATGGTAAAAACCCCGGTGGGAATTAGCACCCACAATAAACTATACTTGTTTATAGTAATCCCTGTTAGAAGATATCTCAACCCTGTTAGGAGTTTTACTTTACAATGAAATAAGTATAGTGACTTGGTTAAGGGTTAGACCCTGTTAGGAGTCTTTTACAAATAACCCTGTTAGGGGTGGTGGACTCACTGTCCAAAAGCTCACTGCTTGATAGTGAAGGCTACAACCTTCTGTGTAGCAGATATGCACTATATCTGATGATGAACTATAGAGTAGACCTACTGTCTTGATCAGTTCTAGTGTATTACAATCCTTTACTTCTTCTTCACATAGACTCTTAATGAATGAACCACATCTTATCTTATTCTCTATACTTCTTCTATCTCTTATTGTATCATTCACACTTAGCATTCACAAACAAACTACTATAAGTATCTTCACCAAATTAGAAGGTCATGTTGGCTCTTAGAAACACTTCAAAAAAACCTTAGTCAGCTTAACTAAGCACACAAACAATATTAAGTCCATGCAAGTCAAACTGAATAGACGTGACGCTTCACTGAGTTGGCTTCACCAAATCAACTCAAACAACATGATCTTGATGTAATATGATAGGAACATTTAACCAAAGATAGTTAACTCATAACTAACCATGAATACACATACGCATATCCTAAAGATAGGTGCAACTCAAGAAACATGTTATATATGTCAGCCCTAAACTGTTACACTTTCAGAACTGTAACTATTAATAATAGAATTGCATAAATTTACTGAAACATCATATCTAGGTCTGCGTGTATGAACATAACATAAAAAACATGTCAACAACATGTATCTATCCACACAGGTCTTCACATCATCATTTAGATAAGTACATACAGAATTACTACTGTGTATTATATGTTGTCATCAATGACAAACATACAATCAATCAACTGCTTAGAATCAAATCTCCAACAATCTCCCCCTTTGATATTGATGGCAACATATGATATCAAAAACATCCTCTATTCATGGCGTCCTCTTTCTTTTACAATCTTCTCAATATCCTCATCAAAAGATTTCTCTAAAATGTTGCAATTCCTTTGTTTGTGTTTTTGTTCCATGTATATACTCCCCTAGAGTATATGCTCCCCCTTAGTACATAATCCCCCTTACTATATACTCCCCCTTTGACATCAATGGCAAAGGGTGTCATAGATCTTTAGGTACAGGTACTACTCCAGAAGTAGAGTAGTCAACCATTCATCAGTCACTTAATGACTGATGTTCTTGTTGCTTCTTCTAAACAGACTCAGGAGAGGGAATTACTCCCAACTTCTCCCTGAGATACTCAAAAGTATCCTTTAATAGGGGCTTTGTGAAAATATCTACCAACTGTTCTTTGGTGCTCACATAGTCCAATTTAACTTCTTTTTCTGCAACCTTTTCTCTTAAGAAATGGTACTTGATCTTTATCTATTTTGTCTTTGTGTGCATCACAGGGTTCTTAGACATCTTGATAGTGCTAGTATTATCATACTGAATAAAAATAGGATAATCAACTTGAATGCCAAAGTCTTTAACCATCTGATTGATCCAAACCATGGTTGAACAATTCAGTGTTGTTGCAACATATTCAGCTTCTGCTGTTGACTGAGAAATACAATTCTAATTCTTGCTTATCCAAGAAACTAACCTGTTTCCAAGAAATACTGCTCCTCCTGAAGTGCTCTTCTTGTCATCAATACAACCTGCCCAATCTGCATCTGTATACACATAAAGTTGTACATTCTTTGATTTTGGATACCATAAACCATAGTCTATAGTTCCCTTTAGATATCTGAATATCCTCTTGATTGTCATTAGGTGATTTTTCTTGGGTTTAGCTGCAAATATTCCAACAATGCCAACTGCATTAGATATGTCAGGTCTAGATTGAGTTAGATAAATGAGTTTACCAATCATAGACTTGTACAATGTCTTATCAACTGCTGTGGAGTCATCATCTTTTGAAAGCTTGCTTCTTGTTATCATGGGAGTGCATATTGGCTTACAATCATCCATTTGATAAACTTTAAAGTCTTTGAATGTTGCATATGCCAAAAACAACTTAATGTCTTCCAGTCTTCTCACAGGGGCAAATGTATCAGTGTAGTCTATTCCTTCTCTCTGCGCATATCCTTTACATACCAATCTTGCTTTGTTTCTTACTACTGTACCATCTTCATTCATCTTGTTTCTAAATACCCACTTTGTTCCAATAACATTTTTGTGACTGGGTCTAGGGACCAATTCCCATGTATCATTTTTGACTATCTGATCTAATTCTTCTTTCATTGCATTCTTCCAATCAGAATCATTACATGCATCTTCAACACTTAAAGGTTCAATCTCTGAAATCAAACATACCTCTTCATGCATTGCTAGACCTTTTTCTTTTGACCTGGTCAAAATGTTGTTGCTCTGATCTCCAATGATATCATCTTTAGAGTGGTATCTAGATGTAAATTTTGGAACCTTAGGTGTGTCTTCTTCTTCTCTAATCTGTGATTCTTCTCTGCTTGATTCAGGGTCATTGCATGAGACATCAATGCAATCAAACATTTCTTCAATAATAGTATCTTTGTTGCTAGGCCTGAGTTCATCCTCAATCATAGGTGCATATTCATAGTATCTTTCTTGAACCATAAACTTCTCATCAATTTTTACAAGAGTACTTTCAATTATCTTTTTCAATCTTAAATTGAAACATCTATATGCTTTTCTTTTTATAGATTAACCAAGGAAAATACCTTCATCACTTCTAGCATCAAACTTACCAACACCATCATTTCTCTTGATGTAGCACTTGCTACCAAAGATTCTAAAATATTTTACTGTAGGTACACTTCCAAACCAAATTTCATAGGGTGTCTTATCTGTGCCTGGCCTCAATTGAGTTCTGTTGATAGTATAGACTGTTGTGTTCACTACATCTCCCCAATATGTGTGCACTACTTTCCTTCAATCATCATAGTGTGCGCTGTATCAAGTATTATTTTGTTCCTCCTTTCTGCTATCCCATTCTGTTGAGGGGTTCTAGGTGCACTCAACTATCTTTTTATTCCATGTTCTTCACAATAGTCATAAAACTGATCAGAGGTGAACTCTCCTCCTCTATTTGATCTCAGACATTTCAGTTTTAATTTGGATTCATTCTCAACCTTAGATTTGAATATTTTGAACTTTTAAAAGGCTTCAGATTTCTCCCTTAAGAACACAACCCACATCATCCTAGAAAAATCATCAACAAACAAAATGAAATACCTTTCTCCATAGTATGATCTTGTTTGGGTAGGACCACACAAATCTGTATACACTAGGTCCAATTTGTTCTCAACTGAGTTTTTTTTGCTTCTGAAGGAACTCCTTACATGATTTCCCATAACACATTCCCTACATATAGTGTCAACAGGTCTTGAAATACTAGGAAGGTCTTTGACTGCCTTAACATTGTTGATCTTTACAATATTGTCAAAATTGATATGACAAAGTCTCTTGTGCCATAACCAACTATCATCCACCTTTGCAACAAAACAACTTACATCAGAATTGAGCTGGAAAAATTTACCTTTTGTTTTGGAACCTGATGCAATCATGTCTCCATCCTTGTTGTTAATGATGCACTTGTTGTCTTTGAACTCCAAGTGATAACCTTTGTCAAGTAGCTATCCAACACTCAGTAAGTTATGATGTAATCCATCAACATATAGAACATCATCAGTCTTGTTCTTTCCATCCAAAGTGATAGAACCTCTACCTATGATAGGTTTAGGAGTGTTATCTCCAAATCTAACCATACCACCTTTGTATTTTTCTAGATGAATGAATCTATCTTTGTCACCTGTCATATGATGAGATCATCCACTATCAATGATCCAATCAGTTCTGATGTCTACTTTGGAAATTAGGGCCAGCTCTTGTTCTTCCTTTTCATCTGCAATGTCCATTTTCTCAAGCAACCTTTCCATGTCTCTAAGGGCAATGAATCCAATTTCATCTTCTCCTGAATCTTCATCAGTTACACCTTCTTCAGCATGATAACATTCCATATTATAATTGGGTTTGTAATCAAATCTAAACTTCTTGACTCTTGTGGGACACTTAGATACAAAGTGACCAATCTTGTTACATGAAAAACATTTGAATGTAAGTTTTCCTTCATATTTTCCTTTTCCTTTCTTTTCTCTTCTAGCAATCATAGCAATGATTTCTTTAAGTTCTTCATCAACTTCTTCTTTCTCATTATGACTGGAGATGTGTAAGGATTTCTTACCATGAACTAAGGCTTTGAAAGTTGTTTCACTTTTAGGTTCAATCTTCAATCTTGATATCTCAAATGTAGAGATTTTGTTGATCAAAGTCTCTCTCTTGAAATCTTGTCACAATTTCATGGTTTCCTCTAGAATACTGATCTTGTTTTCATATTCTAATGTTAAAGTGGTTAGAAACTTGTCCATTATATCTTCTTATGATATTTCTCCACCATTGTTTCTGATTCCAGAGACTACTTCATTTATTCTTTGATTGTAGGATCTAATGTTCTCTTCGGGTAACATCTCAAGACTATTGTTTTTCTTTTTCCATGTCTTCCTACGTGCTTTCTTTGCTTGAACATCTCCTTCAAACATCTCTTCTAAATACTTCCATATGGTATATGCTTTGTCAATTTTCTTGATCTCAAAAAATTCACTGTCAGATAAGGCGCTAATTAGGGCTTCTTTGGCAATTGCATTATTGGTAAATGTTTCCTTTTGTCTATTAGTAGCATCATCCTTTGCAAGGTCTTGCAGAGATGGAATTACAACTTCTTATGTGAAAATTTCAAAGATCTCAAAGCCAACACATTGTAGATGTGTTATCATTTTGTTTTTCCAATCCAGATAATTTTCTCCATCGAACTTAGGGCTTTCTTTTCTGAAGTAAGACATCTAATCTACCTTAAGCTGTTAGGCTTCTTCTCCAAGGCACTTGCCTCTTATACCAATTGTTAGAATAGTTTGAAAGGATAACTGAGAGGGGGGTTAATCAGTTATCAATAAATTGAGTTCTTTTACTTCCTTAACTTCATAATACAACAAAGTAAATGCTTAATCAAATAACATAGTACACAACACACAATTTGATTACGGGGAAACCAAATGGTAAAAACCCCGGTGGGAATTAGCACCCACAATAAACTATACTTTTTTATAGTAATCCCTGTTAGAAGATATCTTAACCCTATTAGGAGTTTTACTTTACAATGCAATAAGTATAGTGACCTAGTTAAGGGTCGAACCCTGTTAGGAGTATTTTATAAATAACCCTGTTAGGGGTGGTGGACTCACTGTCCAAAAGCTCATTGCTTGATAGTGAAGGCTACAACCTTTTGTGTAATAGATATGCACTATATCTGATGATGAACTATAGAGTAGACTTTCTGTCTTGATCAGTTCCAATGTATTACAATCCTTTACTTCTTCTTCACATATACTCTTGATGAATGAACCACATCTTATCTTCTGCTCTGTACTTCTTCTATCTCTTTTCATATCATTCACACTTAGCGTTCACAAAAAAAATACTATAAGTATCTTCACCAAATTAGAAGGTCATGTCAGCTCTTAGAAACACTTCAACAACACCTTAGTCAGCTTAACTAAGCACACAAACAATATTAAGTTCGTGCAAGTCAAACTGAACAGACGTGACGCTTCACTGAGTCAGCTTCACCAAATCAACTCAAACAACACGATCTTGATGTAATATGATAGGCGCATTTAACCAAAGATAGTTAACTCATAACTAACCATGAATATACACATGCATATCTTGAAGATAGGTGCAACTCAAGAAAAATGTTATATACATTGGCCCTAAATTGTTACACTTCCAGAACTGTAACTGCCAATAATAGAATTGCACAACTTTACTCAAACATCATATCTGGGTATGCATGTATGAACATAACATAACAAACATGTCAAAAACATGTATCTATCAATTCAAGTCTTCACATCATCATTCAGATAAGTACATACAGAATTACTATTGTGTATTATATGTTGTCATCAATGACAAACATACAATCAATCAATTGCTCAGAATCAAATCTCCAACATTTCCATCAGTGCTTTGCACAGTCCATTTCCTCTCACCAACTTAGTGGGTTTGATTTCTATGTCATATTCCTAAGTCTTAGCCACCCATGCTCCTTTTTTATTACATCCCACATCTTGTTGATTCTATATACTTTTTACTGCAATGTTAGGCACATATACAAGGGAGTGAGAGTGTAAAATATAGAATCTGAAATTCTTCAAAGCCTTTACTACTGTGAAAGCATGTTTTTCATTCTAAGAGTATTTCAACTCATGATTTTTTAGAGGTGTGCTCATAAAAGCAATAGGATCCTAAACTCCTTCCTTGTTCTCTTGCATGAGGATGGCTGATATAGTATGTTCAGAGGAATAACAATAGATTATGAAATCCTTCTTTTAGTTTGGGTGACATAAAACAAGGGCATTTTCTATGGTGCTCTTAATTATTTTTAAAGCTTGCTTGACAGTGTCGTTCCACTTAAAATTTATATTTCCTTTCATCATGTCCACTATGCATTTGGTAATTTCTAAAAAATCTGGGACAAACCTCCTGAGAAAGTTTACCTCACCGAAAAATGATTTCACTCCAGTCTTGTTCGCAGGTAAGCTCAGTTGAAGAATTTCTCTAACCCTTTCTAGGTCAATTCTTATGCCTTCTTGGGAAACAATGTGACCTAGTAGTTTCCCTTTAGTTACACAAAAAACTAACTTCTTGGGGTTCAATGAATCTCATCTTCTCTACACCTTTGCAACACTCTCCTTAAATCCTTTATATGGTCTTCTCTTTTTCTAGAAAACATAGTAAGATCATCCAGATACATACAATTATTTTTTTCTTCATATCACTGAAGGAAATATCCATGCCTCTCTGAAAGGTAGCCCCAGTGTTGATTAACCCAAATGGCATTCTGTGATATGCGAAGTGGCCCATGGGGTAGTGAAAATCATCTTGTGTTGGTCATCTTTCTCTACTTCTATATGATTGTACCCTGAGAAGCCATCTAACATATACATCATTTCAGCTCCAGCTACGGTCTGCAGCAGGTGGTCCATGTTAGGAAGAGCATAATTATCTTTCAAAGAAGACTGATTAAGGTTCCTAAAGTCCACACAGATTCTTATTTCTCCATTTTTATTTCTCATGGGAACTATGTTTTCTACCCATCTTGAAAGATGAATAGGATATATAATCTTCACCTTAAACATTTTATCAACTTCCCTGAAAAGTCACATCTGTAACTTTGGGATTGTAATTCCTTTATTTCTTCCTGAACGGGGAAGCCTCAAGTTTTAAAGGAATTTGATGTTTGAATTTACCGTCCATGAAGCTTTTTAAATCTTCATAACTCCATGCAAAGACATCTTGGTATTCTAGGAAGAGTTTCCTGGCCTCTTCCCTTTCTTCCTCATTACAACATTTCCCAATGTTGATCATCTTGGGATCTTTCTCACTTCCAATATTAATTCGGCCTTCATACTCACCAGTGGTAGGGCCCCTCTCGATCCTCTTCCTTTTAAAAAATGTTTCATTCCTATTGAAAAGATTCTCAAGTGTAACCAAATGAGGTGGGATAATATTACCTTGAAATTGTATGATACCCAACTTATCTCTCTTCTGATTGTGTCGACAATCTTCCTTATGACTACCAGGGGCATCTTTATGAAAGTCACCACCACTCTCTAAAAAGAGAAGTATATTTTGGTCATCTTCAAACACCTGCCAATCTTCCATGTTTTCAGGTATAGATGGTCTATACATCACTTCTATTTGATACCTTTTGTCTTTGAAATATGGAGGGAGGAGAAATGAGGCTGATACTGCTAAGGAGTCTACTTTGGAGTTCAACTCTCTTGTCACAGATTCAATGAAGAATGTGTCTAAGGCTTCAATTTCATCCCATACCCTATTCCTATAGTTTTTTAATCTATGATTCTTCATAGAGTATTCATTTTTAACTTGGCGCACAACTAACTCAGCATCACCTCGAGCTCTTAATATTTTCACACATCTCTTTTGCAGCAATAATTCTGAGAACTAGGGCCTCATATTTTGTTGTGTTGTTGGTATTTCCGAACTCCAATTTTTAATCCATAGGCTCACATTCTTTGTCTGGTGATATCAAGACTACGCCTGCACCAGATTCTGATGATGCATAGCTACCATCGAACTCCAGAGTCCAAACTTGTGTTGGTTTTTCTTTAGCAGTAGGCTGATCTTTCTTTTCTCCAGGCTTGACTTCTTCTTCATGACTATCTGTGAATAACATGTAGTTACCAAACTCCATTTCTTGGTACAGAATTTGGGCTTTAGGGTCATCATATTTTAACACTATGAACTTTTCTTTCCCTTTAGGAACCAATTTGATCTTTTTGTTACCCACCGGGATCAAAGCTTGAGACCAATCCAACTTTATTTCTCCTCCTAGATCTCTGCAAAAATTCTTTCTTAAAAACAAACCGTAACTAGCAGGTATATCAGCAACCAACATGGTTAATAACATTCTCTTCTCGGGGTGTGCTAGTAGAGCCACATGAGTATCTTTGATTTGCCCAATCAAGGGGACCTCTTTAGCATCCATAAAATAGGATCTACCATGGGCTTTGGTGAGGGTCAGACCTAAGGCTTTGGCTATAATTGATGGCATCACATTGTCTGAGGCACCAGGCTCTATTATACAATTACTCAACTTGCAACCATTTATAAATAATGACACATAGAAAGGGTCAGGTTTTCATCCAGGGGAAGTAGCCAAAACTAATGACTCTCCTTGTTCAAATAGACCCGCCAAAATAGACTATTCTTCTAATGAAGCTATAACATTTTGATTTAAATCTTGGGCCTCTCCTTTACAAAAGTTGACTAATTTTTGCAATTCTACAAGATTAGACTTGAGATAATCTATGGGAGAAATCTAAATTCTGGAATCTTTGCAAAATTGAATAATATCAAAAGAGTTTTGTTCCTTATCGGGTTGCAACATTTTCACTCTTTGGTTGGCATCTTTAGAGTAGGAAGTAGACGCCTCATTACCTTTTGACAAACATATGGAAACAAAGACTTTATCTTTCTGATTCTAAGTTAATACTACATAAGATGTCCCATCTATGGTAGCATAGAATGTTGCATCTCATTTTGAATCTAATACATACTCAAAAAATAAATTTTCAGAGTTTCCATGTAAGCATGAATCTAATTCAACTCCAGATACTCCACTGTTCCATTCATTTGTTTGATGCATCTGCCAGGCACGAGCTACATCGGGGCAAATTTCTCCATCATTATCTATTGCTAGGTGAAAAGCACACATGTTTCCCCTTTTGGGAGGAGCTTCTATGGCCATCCTTTATGGAGGAATAGTCAGTTGTAATTTTTTCCCATCAGTATTCCTTGCATCACTATTTCTTCGAGACTGATCTTGAAAATTCCGCTGGTAAGGATTGTTAAATTTGGGAAGTTGTCTTTTGAAAGAAATGAACTCACTAGACAATTTTTGGATCATCTTGTATGATGATGTGGTGTTGCTAGTACTAGCCCAAGTTTGTATCTCTCATTTCCATTCTCCTGCCGAAATCATGTGATCTTCTAATTCCACCATAGTCCTTTGGGCAAGATCCAAAGTGGTTGGGTTTGTCCTTCTCAAATCATAACTGATGTCAGGAGGCATAGCACTTATAAAGAAAGTTTTCAAATTACTGGTAGTAGGCTGATTAGCTGTTGGGATATGTTTGAATAGCTTGTTAAATTTAACAACAAAATATATCATGCTTAGTGAAGGCTCTTTTTTTATTAAAGTCAATTGTGTTAACAGGGTGTGCTCATCTTCAACAGTTTTGAATCTTCTCTCAAAATCTATTCTCATGGAAGCCCAATCTGTAATAGAAGAGACTAGCAAATGATTAAACCAATCTACTACACCCTCCACAAGGGTCTCGACAAATAATTTGATAGCCACATTTTCTTCTCGTACTATTAATATATTGATGGTTGTGAAGAAAGAGGCAATATGTTCATCTCTAGATATTGTCCCATCTCTAGAGAATTTGGGAAAATTCTTCCTTGATCCTGAGGTTAGTGGATTATATGCTTCTAACTATAAGGGACCAACTATAGTTTCCCAAGGAAGTGCTATAACTTCCTGAGGTAGATAAGGTGTTAGGTTTACAATAGGAGGAGCAACCACTTTGTGCAAGGTTAGCACCTGACAGGTGGTAGACAAAAGGGATGATTGTTTAGGAGGTGAAGGAGGTCTACTTTTTATTTTATTATTTCTATCCCTCTGACGAGGTAGTTCAAGTAGGGCAAATTCACTTTCTGCAACTCTCTCAAAGATTGGGTCACTACCACCTTCTTTCTTTATACTTCTAAGAAACCTTTTAGGCTCCAAGATTTCCACTAGTTTGGAAATATAGCCTCATGCTCTGCTTGGCGTTGAGCCCTTATTAAGTTCCTCCTTTGAATGGCTTGTTCTAGTACTTCTACCTTCACTTCTTCTTGTTCAAGCACTTGACTAGCATTTCTATAATGCTCAATATTTCTTCTGTGTTTCCAGACAAAAGTATTCAGTGAGGAGATGAGATCCTCTTGATCGTCTTGAAATCCAAGGTTTGGCTGAAATAAAGGTATGAAATTTTCATGAGAAAGCACCATCGTTCCACATTATACTGCTTTTGGTCTATGGACTTTTCATCTCCTTAGCAGAGTTGCCAAAAATCTGTTGGTAAACACATTGTTCTTCTTTACTTTAACTCTAAAATACCCAAATATTAAAGAAACAATCGAATACAATAGTTGGGAAATGTAAATGAATAACTAATTTCCCTCTAAATTTGAAGGTACAACTCCCTTAAATAAATGATCTTCAATGAATATTTATCTTTCCTAATCTAATAGGGGTATGTTCTTAACCTGTGAATAGAAGAGCTAAACAAAGCTAGGCCTAGATAGGAACTACCTCAGGAAGATTAAATTCAACTAAATCTAGCCAATCTTGAGATCTCAATAATCATACAAGCTCTAAAAACTAGTAATACAATGACAAATAATGATCATGCAAGATGCAGGAATGAGAGATTACTGGTTAAAACAATAATGACTCAATCTATCTAATAGGAACATTTCTCAAACTTTGAATAACACTAAAACTTCCCCTCAATTAATTGTATCAAATCATAATATAGAACTTTGGTTCAATCATAAATTGTAAATCCAATTTCAATGTAACATTTAAATTAAAAGAAAGATGAATGCAATGCAGTGGAATAGTTAAAACAATGGTATTCAGACATACGCAAATTTGACTCAGCAAAATGTCATTCTTCACAACAAAATTTAGCCGACCTTTGTATTGATTTTCAAAATAGTACATATAGATCCCAGAGTTGGGCCATTACAAAAAGGGGTAACTGAAATGGTTCAAATTCCCTAGCCAAGAATTATAAACACATGTTTATCCATTACAAGCTTCATCAAAATTAATACAAGAGGGAATATTTATGTTTCTTTTTTTTCCCTTTATCTATTTTTGCCCTATAGGTGGTGACAACTGTGATGATGGGAATTAGATCTTCATGTCTATTGATATCAACATTGCTATATCTGATGAGCCACCTGGAATGATCTTTGGTTAGGATCTTAACCACATCTACCTAATTCTTCAACTCTTCCATAGCTTTATAGAGGCATCCACTCAACTATTTGAGTTCTGGCACTTTATCTAGGTGAGAAGAAGACTATTCTGCCAATTTGTCGACATAGTCGGAGAAGGATTTCTGCATATTGGTCACTCCAATCATCTCTTTTCCTTGACTGCTTGTTTGTGATTCCGTGTGAAGACCCTGAAGAAGTTTAAAATCTTTTCTCTGCTCTTCTTTGATTTTGACATGTCTGCTACAGCCCTGCTTTAGCTTGAATGATCATCTCAGTCTTAAACTCCAGGCTTTGAAGCCATTCAATCAGAGGTTCATCTCCTTTATGCAGGATCCCAACCTTTATTACCTCCTTAGTATTCATTTTAACTACTACATGCAGCATGACTATGCATTCTTGACACTTTACCCTCTCCGATGTGAAAGTCTGCAAAATCTTTTCAATGTAGCTCCTCTCTTTCTCCAACTTCAGTAGAGTGTTACCCATCTGCTCAACAACTACCAGCTATTTAGATTTGAGCCTCTCGATCCATCATTTACTAATTTTCCCAAAATGTCTATCTTCCTACAACTTGGAAATGATATCTTGATTCTCTATAGCATTGGGGTTGAAAGTGGTTTGGGTGTTCGGAATGCTGACTACTGGAGTAACTAACTATCTGATGAAGTTAGTTAGTTTAGCGACCTCTGCTTTAAGTTGGACTTTAGCAGTTTTGAGTTCCTCAAACTCTTCCTCAATTACAATGTTGGTGGATTTCCACCAATCCACCTTAGTATCATGGTGAGCCTGTCCCATATTAAATGATTGTAGTGCAAAATTAGAGGCGGTCAAATCTTTGATCCTACCTTCTTTGGTGGGCTTTGCTACCTTTGTGGTAAAGTGCCCTATTTCTGGGTCTCAGCCTAATGTAGATAGGGTCTTTTCTTTCTTCATTTTTCTCACAGTAGCACTAGACTATAGAGCCCGTGAGAGAGTATCCTTGTTGGGAGCTCCTTCTTCGATCCTCTTCCTCTTGCGCTCTAAAGTGTTCTCTATCCAAGACTCTTCACTAGTGACTTTAGTAGCAGAGACCAACTCTTCTATGAACAACTTCCTGATGACTGGAGGGGTAGCTTTAGGCCTAGAATAAAATGGATTCACTAAGGTAGGGGAGGAGGAAACCAATTTAATAACTTGAGCAACTTTATGTTTCTTTCCAGCCTCTTCATCTGATTCTGTGGCCATTGTGCTAGAACTATCTTCGCCCACTTCCACTATGATAGAAGACCCTCACCTTGGAGTATCTTTTGTTGAGGTATCACCTTGCGTGCCCATGGTACTGACTTGTTCTAGTTTCTCTATTTCTGTATTCTTAACAGGCTCAATTGTAGACTTGATTGGTTTCGTAGAGACTACTTCTTCCATGGAACCAATTATTGGGGTTGAACCATCTCCACAAGTCTTATCCAATGGAATCATCTTTTCAAGAGGCTCATCACCTCCACCCGCTGGTTGAACTAATTCTTTATCTATAGTTGGAATAGCTGTTGAAGATGATGTAGGACTACTCTCGGTCTCTTTTGTTGGATTTTGTCGAGACGAGGGCCTCCTTTCTAACCTCTTCCTTCTGCCTATCATCCACTCAACCCATTGTTCTATCCTTCTGTAAATCCCACCCATCAAGGTTTCCAATTCATCAATAGCTTAACCTAGCATAGGTTTAGATCTTATAGGAAGGGGCTTGATCTTCTCTATGTATGTATCATTGTGCATATGTTGGCCGTCATCTTCTATCCCTTCAACTGCAATGTTAACTTTGAACTTTTTGATTTGTTCAATAGTTAACCTTGTGTAGAACCTTTCTCTACTCTCTAATTCATCCTTGCAGTTGGCCCAATAATATTCAATATCATCAATGTGATGGATAGTGCAACCCATTTGCAGATAATCTTAAGCATAGTTCACAAGATCATACTACAGCCTCAGGACATCATATGTTTCTAAATGAAACCTCTTTGAGAATGTTTTCAGAACATTCTTTGCATCAGATCGAGATGCACAACTGTAGGCTCCAATGGTCATCAAGAAATTGTAGCCCTTCTTTCAGACACCCGCATAGATCAGGTTCACCTAGACCTCTTGCCTCATCACCTCAACCAGCACGATCATGTCATCTAGAGATCTAGGTAGCTTCAGAGGGAAATCATTGAATCCTGCAAGACAAATGTATGAGAAATTTGCAAACTAGATAAATTAAGCTCCAAATTGGCTGATGATAATTGTTATGCAATTACAGATAGGGAAAGAACTCATAGCTCTTAACATCTTCAAAAAATTCTTCTAATCTAGGAAGTCTTGGCCAAAGTTGAATAATAGGCCAAATATATAATAGAACTGAGGACATATAGAACTCATTTTGATGTTTATCTCTATTTAGGGCATTGGAGAGATTTTTCGCTTACCATGAGGGCCCAATCAATAAAATGGTGTTGAGAGAAAACCACCTGGACTAGGAAGAAATGATGCTCAACAAAATTTAGTGCATTGCTCTCACCTCTGATCCTATAAAGCAATATCAGGATATCCACAATCTCTAGCTTCAGGTTTTTTCCATATAGAGTTTTGGGCAACTTTCCCTTGGCACTCTTTGACTCTTGGAACCATGTCTTCATTATCTCTTTCTTCCACACAACCTTCTTCACTCCATATTTAGTAACCGCCCCATTGTATATCATCTCCAAGTATTCGGCTTGTTCTAGAATATGAAGGGAGTTCTGAATAAAGTCTCTATCAATAGAGAGTAGCACAGTGTCATCAGGCAAGAGGATTTTCTTGGTGTCCAGATTATAGTGAGCTATGCATTCTCAAATGAGTTTGGGAGCTTGAATTACAATAAGGAAACTAGCGGCTTTGACTAATCCACTTTCCTTCAGCTTCTGAGTAATGGGGTGCATTTGGTCCACTTTCAATCTGTTCTGGAAGCTCTGCATATTGAAGAACTTTAGAGAAGTGTCCATGATTTTGTGCCAGTCAGAAGCGATGTCGTTCATTCAATCAACCCCATAAATCTGGTAGCCATACTTTGATTGATTTGAAATGGGAACTAGGGATATATCTCAAGAACATGAAAGCAAACAACAAATATTTCCAAGAGATTTTAATTTAGACAATTTGTCAAACATATGGTATTTCATGTTTGTATCATTTCATTGAATTTATAACTTTTTGAACTCTTACCGTTAACGACTGACTTCCTGTGCCACACGAATAAAAAAGACTTGAGCATTTATGAAAAATTCTGTTATGAAGCAAAATATCTTTATTTGAATTAATTACTTTACCTCTACGGGCCGTTAAGAAACATCTTTTCACTTTATATAATTGTAATGGTAACTTTTTGGAGATAGAGGATAATTGCTTTCCTGCTTCTCTTTTGGGCAGAGAAATGCTTTTGGCGTGCCCCTTTCTCAGAAATCCGTCGAGGAATATTAGCCCATTGCTATGCTAAAATGACATGTGGTGATTTTATTTTCTTTCTTTATACCTTGAAACCCCTCATAAGTTGGTTTTTTTTCATGGATCTTGTATATAACGATCTAGCGGAAAATGCATCTCATGGGTCAAAACCCACCTATTTGAAGTAGCGAAGAAGCCATTTTCTGCTTTTCTGCCATTGAGATTTCATTCTTAGATTCTTCATAATTTGATCATTCCTCTAACCTAATAGGATTTGTATTGAATCTAGTTGTCTTTCTAAACTTCAATTATCTATTTCAAACTTCAACTGACCGCTGAGACTTTTGGAATTACCCACCATGGAAAATGCACTCTGCAAGTATTTTCCACCAAGGAGAAGCCTGAAACCAATTTTCCACCAATGAGACAAAATGAAGTATTAGAACTAAAGACTTCATAATCTCATAAGATTAATGTTAAGAACAACTAAAAGGTGAAATTTATTGGATTTTGGAGCTTAACCTACCCAATATGACATAATTTTGGATAACAACCCCTCAGCTTTCAAAGGAGAAGGAAATCTGGGAAAATCTAATAAAGGCTTCTCTGGCCTAAAAGAAAAACTACACTTAGACTCACGAATTTCATGATGTTTCAAAACCACTACCACACACCAAACATCCATTTTGCACTAAAGATATGCAGACAAAAAATGGTGCAACAGGCTCCTACCTACTCAGTTACCCAATTGTTCACAGCCTATGCTTTCTTCTTCATTTTCCTTAGCACGTCAATATCACCCTATGGGAGTAGGTGTTCCAGATGTGGAGGTCTCTGGAGGAATCACAGCCAATGGTTGTGTCAGCTCTGCAAGAAGCTTGAGGAGATTATCATTTGTTTCTTTTGCCTCTTTCAACTTTTGCGCTTGCTTTTCTTATCAGGATTCAATTGCCCGGCTAGCTTCTCTTAATAGGTCCATCTCCCCCTATTTATCTCTCCTCCCTAGAGGGACTTCTATGATGGTGTACTCTGCAGCTCCTACTGCTGCCTCTTCTTTATTTGGGGGAGGTGTCTTTTCTACCATGACGGTATTTCCTCCAGGACCAGTCCAAATGGTATGGAGGGTCTGGGCCTTCTTAGGCTTATTGGAGTTTTGATTCTAAGCCATCATCTCAGCTAGAGAGAGAGGGGATCTTATTACCGTTGAGGCCTTTCTCTTCCTTGATTCTACCATCCATTATGGCAGCGTGGGTGATCTTACTGCTAGGTCCTGGATACTTGGGTCCTCTTCAAGGGCTTGTTGTGCTTCCCCAGCATCTGTGGTCACTGTGGACTCTTTTTCTTTATCCCCAGGATTTCCCACTTCTCCCACCTCAGTGGTATTTATGTTTGTATTTTTGGGGTCTGTATCCATATTTTTGGGGTTTTCCCCCACATCCTACTGCTGCTAAATTCTTTCAGCATTCTCTACTGAGACATTCTCCTCTAAGGGCCTATTTTCTGGAGAGGGTGAAGGTGTCCAACCTGGGTCTAACTGTTGAGTTGTGGAGACCACCTTTCCAAATTTTGTATCCTAGGGTAATGGGTTACCTAGGGTGTTTGGAGGCATTTTGAGAATGATGACTGAGGGTACGGTTGTTCCCAAAGGTCTAGTTTCCCTAGTCATAGCTGGTTTCTCAACTTGTACCTACCTCTCTCCTATCTCGGTCCCCAGGACCAATGTTTCTTCCACACCTAGTGTGCTTTCCTGTTCCTATTCCTGTTCTTTCTCCTGGGTCTCTTTTTTTGGGGCACCTTTTTCTTGTCTTTCCCTTTCTTTGAGGATAATCTCTACCTCTTGTGCAGCAATCTCTTCCATTGCCCTCTCCACATCTTCCTGCAAATTTACCAGGTTGTCAGTATGAAAGATGTCATCAAAATTATCATAGGGAGGGGAGGCCGCCAGAGGATTTTCTATTTCGGGGGAGGAAGGGATGAGCTCCACAAGAATATTGCCCGATGGTTTAGGGCTTGCATATGTGCTTGGTGGAGGATTATATGTTCTTTGTTTCCTTATCCTCATCTGTAACAAGGTCTCGACATCCAAAATAGCTGCACCCTCATCCTCCATCTCCGTTGCCTAGCTCATGAGTGTTGCGGGTGAAAGGGAGCTTGAAGGAAGGGAAAATATCACTGGACCAACCGTGAGACAGAGGGAAAGTCCGGCGCTGATTATTTTTCTCAGCCATTGAGATGACTCAATTTGGGCATTAAGTTGTTCCATCAAAGGGACTAGAATTGAGGATGGGACCAAGGTTGGGGTGCTATCTTTTATTTTCCCTTTGTCTTTGCCTTGTCCTAACGTTCTGGAGCTAGAAGCGGACCCCCACAAAACTGGACCACCTCAGCAGGTGCTCTTTTTGCATACCCATGAAAAATATTCATGACTGCGCTTTACTTCATCCTTAGTGATATCTTCTATTGTCAAAATTTCTAGGGTGTCCCAATCCACCAGAGGGAGATTCATCTTATCAATCCCTTTGGATTTATATTCTGGGTCCTCCACAGGCCCAGTATCTGAGAACTCCTTTGGAAAGGTCCAGAGAACCATGTGCTTCATCACACCTTTTGTCATTCTCTCATAATGCCAACTCCAGACCTTGAATTCATCCTGGTAATATTCCCAAAAATCCTCCATGTGAGTCTCATGGGGCACTGACGCCTGAGGTAATGCTTGATTAGTTTTTCCTAGCGGATCAAAATTGCTCCGCGTGAGGTAGAACTCTGCCAGCCCCAGACTTTTCAATTCATTGTCGGCCTCTTTGCTCACTGCAAGGCTACAAGTTTAATTCCTACAAGAGATCACAAAAGGAATGGTGGTAACCTTCTTGAGGCCATAATAACTATGGACCTCGAGGATCTATCTGTAGTATTCTATTAAAATAATCCTATCCCTGCAGTGTTTGGGCAATAGGTAGGGCTTGTCGGAGAACCCAATCACCTGAATGTTTGAGTGCTGTTAGAATTGAATGAAATATTGACCATAGGAACTTACCAAGGCCATGGCCTCCTTTGACAGCCAGTAACTAGCATCTAGAGTGGGTATCAAAATGTTGTAGTAAATGAAGGTATCGTTTACCTGACAGAAATTGGGGAAGCTGGCTTCCCATTTAATATGGGGAAAATGATCCCAATGAGCACTCTAGTCGGGCCCTATCCCAAGGATGCCCACTATACATAAACCCCATATTCTGGGTCTTTTTTGTGCCAGTGCCCATAGAACATAATAATTCATGTGGAACTTATATGTCTCGCTGACCTTGTTCAGCTGGAAGTCCACATGATTGGCAATATTTGTTTCCCAATCAAAATTTTTCCCATTGGCGGTGATGTTGTACAGAAAGTAGTACATCCAGGCTAAAAAATCTCAGGCATGTGGTTCCCTAAATACCTGACATAGGAAGATGATCCCCGCTTGTATGCATTCTTTGAAGTCCATGTGTGGGATCTCCAACTTCATTTTCTGGTAGTCCTTCTTTGGTGTCTTCAACCAGTGGGTATTAAGGTGTTATTAGGTAGCCAATTGGACATTGTCGAACTCTTGCAGTGACATGGCCCAGGAGATAATGATAGACTTGGAAAACTGGGGGATTCCCAGTCCTTAAGCAAAAGTGGAAGCGTTGAGGGACACTAGGGGCATTGAGTAACCTGTAGGAAGGGAAGTAGCAAGTATAAAAACCAATATGGTTATGTTTTAATGTTCCGCTAGGGTGAGAATCATCTCCTAGGACTGCACAAAGCAAGGGAAGTAGGTGGCTTTGATTATGCCAAAGGTGGCCACGTTCTTTTCTATACTGTCTCTAGCAAAACATTGATTGAACATTGTCCTTACCAGGCCCTGCAATTTAGCCCACGGTGTGACCTTTGTGTCGGTGATTAGTTGTAATTTGGAATCCACCTGGGATCCCATAATGGCACCATCCCTTAGATATTTTGAGGTGAGTGGGAGCTTCTCTAATGCTTTCTTGGCCTTTATCTTGGTGGCCACCCTTGTTGAGGTGGATGGGAGTTCCAAACTTCTAGGAGGGGAAGATACTTTAAATATATTGCTTACAGCCTGCAAGACCAGACAACCTTTAATACAAATAATCAAATATAATAAATTCCTGAGTTCCAGAGATTTCATTACCATTTTGCACTTGTCCTTGAGAAGATGTTAGTTTATCAAATTCTAGAAATGCAATAAACAAAATAACTTACTTCAAATTTCATCAATACCTAGGGGGTCCAGGGATTCTATTTCATGTGGCAAATGAGATGAAGGCTTTGGGATCATGTGGAACTTGGAGTCTAGAGAAATTGATCGTTATTGAAATGATCAGGCAATTCACCATACTAGGCTTTCATGGGTTGTCACGTGGTCATGCAATGAATAGATTAATGGTATTTATTGTGATGGGTGTCTCAACACGAATGGAGTGAATGCCACTTGGGATGGTTTTAAATTATTACACATGGGGAATTAATCCTGCCATGAATTTTGAAGTGATGGAGGAGAGAGAAAGGTCGCAACTCAAATAGGTGAGGTGATGAGTTTGAGTCTGACAAAAACCAGGCTGGTGAGCTCAAATTTGATCAAATAATGCAGAGGGCATGGTGAACTTGTCACGGGATAGGTAGGACTTGAAAGAATGTATAGAACATATACATGAATTTATAGATGACTACACAATAATGACATGCTAAGAACACTATTAACATGAGGCCGAAGAACAATATTTACATAGGTTGCCCACAAACACAAACAAACTTACAACTAACCTACAAACCACTACCTACAAATTTACAAAGACTTTACAATTATTTACACTATTTTGCACTATCCAAAAATGCACAAAGGGAAAATAACCCTCTTGCAGAGCCACCCCACAAACGGGAGGCGACAAGGAAGGCCAGAACACAAAGAAAACAAAACCCCAAACAAAAGGGACAAAATGCAAACCAAAAAAAGGAAAGAGAAGGACCAAAAGGACCTACCTAAAAACCAAAGATGCAGAAGAAAGGGCACGGGAGATTCTCTACAAACAAACAGCTCTTCAAAACCCATGAACACACTGAGAACCCTATAGGATATCTTGAACACACACAGGTCTGAACTCGAACTTGTTGTTAATCACTCGAAGAAAATCACACTTAGCTTGCTGGGAAATCGCACAATTCACTCTTAATTCACTCTAAGGGTAAGTTGTTCATGGTAAGTGTAACAATGATAGGCGAAGTTTAATTTTATCCCTTGGATTAAAATGCACCATTTTCTTCTATAAAACCCAAGAAAAAGGCAAACCTCTAGGCTCCAGGCCTGGAGATCCTGCGCAACCACACCATCCAACTAAAGAGAAAGTAATGACATAAGAATCCCAGGGTCCAGAATTCAGCTGGCATGAAGGAAAAAAATACTTTGAGACCTGATCCTAGAGTGCAGAAAACCAAAAGGAGGTGACAACAATGGCCGTGTGGAGGCAAAGGCCAAAGAAAGAAAAAGAATGCTGAAAAGAAACAAAGGAAGAACCAAAAGTGAAAAAGGGGGACCCAACATTTTGCCAACAAAATGTAGGGACGGGTATGCAGGGCATAACACCATCTACCAAAGAACTCTTCCAAATAAGAGACATGACAACAAGCTTGATTCCACACATTCTACCAAAAGTGCCAAATATGTCTAGTGAAGGAACACTAAAAAAAGAGATGAGAGATAGTTTATGTACTATTACGACACACCACACACCTCAAGGGGCCCTAAAAACCACTCTTACATAAATTATCCCAAGTAATACAATGATTGTGGATCACCAACCACATGAAAAAATTGCACTTGGGCCATGAGAACCTGTACCAACATGTTTCCACCAAGGAACTTGAACGTCCTCAAAAGTCTACTGCAACAACTCAATATAACCTGTAGAAATAGAAAACTTTCCAAACAAATCATTTCTTGCCCAAGCTAGAACATCATTCCATGCCAAGGTAGTGCTCCCCCAAGACTCTAGAATTTGAACCAACTCCTTCCTATCTTCCTCAGATCCTCCTAGAGGCCACTTAGAAGGATGTTTCCAGTGAAACCAAACTACCAACCCCTAATTAAAGAGATTCTCTAACAACCGCAAATAGATCCAGATTAATAATATCCCAAAATTGTTAGAGTAATTTAGTAATTACTCTTTTGTGCTTAAGTTATACTTAGGCAACTTTCTATTTTATGAGAGTTTCTTTTTTAGGGCTTCGGTATCCTTTATAAGGAATCACCACTTAGTTTTATTTACAGAGTTTTTACATCAGTTTGTAAATCATAGAAACATATTATCAATATATTGTTTTCTTGAGCACACGATGTCTCTGGCATTTTGGCCTCCATAGATCCTTCTATCTTTTGTCTTTTGCTTTTGTTTATGTAATAGCTTTGCATGTAGGTGTTCTTGGGAAGATTGCAGTTTAGCAATCCTAACATGGTATCAGAGCCATCTTGCTGATGGTTGTTCGTTCTCTGTTGAAGCAGCGAGGGTTTGAATCTTTCAGAGGCTTTTCTGGCATTTGTTTATTGGTTCTAGGGGGTCTCTATATTTAGAGGCATTTTGGGTCCAAACGGACACTGCCATTGTGTTCAGAAGGCCCAAAAGCCCCAGAAACCATATAAAGCTTGTCCGATTTGGACACCGGGGCCTCTGGGGAATTTTTTTTGGCCTCCCAGGGCCGTACGGGCATGGAAATCAAAAAAAATTATGTTTTTTTATTTTTTTTGTTATTCTTTCAACGCGGGCAGTGTTTTTATATTGGCGCCACCGCCGGGCCGCCACCGCGCCACCGTGGCCCGGCCCCCGGCGGTGCGCCTTCCTCTGTCTTCCGCGGGCCTCCGCCACGCAACTCCTCCTAGCGGCTCCTTCCGGTGGCTCCCCCAGTGGCTCCTCCCAGCCGCTCTGTTCAGTGGCCCCCGCCACCCTCGCCACCACCTCCTGCGCCGCTACCGTCACTCTACCTGCGGCCCGCCCCAGATCCCACCACCCGCGCCCACCGCTCCCCGGTGGCGCGCTTAGTTTTTTCTCCGGTGGTTTTTTTCTTAGCCCCGTGGGCTTATGCATCGGTCACATGCGGAATCAGGAGCCAAGGTTAAGCCCCCGGCGCGCGCCATGCGCCCGGGGGCCCAACTTTTTTAGCCCCTGGGGGCCCTTTGTGAGCTTTTTAGGGCTTTTTGGGGGTACCTGTCTTTTTTCGCTCTACAGGGAGCATACGGGGGTCTTTTTCTGACTTCTATATACCGTCGGAAAGCTCTTTCTGAGCACTTTCTGATGGTGGAGGTTAGGGTTTTTGGTTCCACCGTTTCAATAGCATTTTTTTCTGTTGAAGTCTGATGTCTTGTTTTTCCTTTCGGGAGTCATATCTGGCTCATCCGGACTCCTTTTTTGGCAAACGAGATATCGTCAGAAAGCTGATTCTGTGTACTATTCAGTGGTAGAGGTTATTCTTCTAGATTCTGCTCCAGGTTTTCACTCCTATGAGTTTTTCAATTTATGCCCTCTGGTGGTGTGCTTGGTTCTACAGGTCTGGGGATCTCTTCTTCTGGTTTCATAGTTCACTCTTCTTTCTGACTTCTGATCTTGCATGCTCTTCTATTACATCATTGTTCTGTAAACGCACTGAGATAAAGTGCCTTCTTTTGCATTCTTGGATCTTGTACACCTGGTTCAGTTGATGTACTCGCACTGTGTTATGAAGTGCCATGGGGGGATTATGATGCATTTGCCACTTTAGGTGCATCCACTTTTGTCAAGTGAGCGTACCTTCCACGACATTAGCCCATGTAGTCTGTGTCTGTGACACCGCCCTTTATCCTGTGTGTGTGCTTCTGTTGCATTGTTGGTGTTCTTGATTCTTCTTCTGCAGCTATTTCTGGTACTGCATTTCAGTGTTCCTGTCACCTCTCCCAATTCAGCATTATGGGGGGGTTCACCTGTTGGTTCTATTGCTTCCTGGTTTGATTGATCAGATCTTCAGACACTTGTCTTCTCTACCTGGTCATGCACTTCAGTGGGGGTTCCAGCAGTATCTTCTAACAGAGTTTTCAGACATGCTTCGGAGATGCTTCTTTCTCTATTCTTGTTCCTTTCTCTGGGACACCTTTTTCTCTAGATTGAAGGTTTTCTTCTTCTAGTCTGCTTTGTTTTGGGTACCTGATCAGGCCTAGTTGTCGAGACCCTTCTTTCCTGCTTTCTGCAGTAGTTTAGCAGTTTTGCTTCTTCCTAAGTTACACTTAAGGGGGGGTGTTAGAGTAATTTAGTAATTACTCTTTTGTGCTTAAGTTATACTTAGGCAACTTTCTATTTTTTGAGAGTTTCCTTTTTAGGGCTTCGGTATCCTTTATAAGGAATCACCACTTAGTTTTATTTACAGAGTTTTTACATCATTTTGTAAATCATAGAAACATATTATCAATATATTGTTTTCTTGAGCACACGATGTCTCTGGCATTTTGGCCTCCATAGATCCTTCTATCTTCTGTCTTTTGCTTATGTTTATGTAATAGCTTTGCATGCAGGTGTTCTTGGGAAGATTGCAGTTTAGCAATCCTAACAAAAATTCCTAAAAAAAATTCAATAGGGAAAGCATCTGGGCATGAATCTTTACCTTTGTTCATTCCAAAAATCACATCTTCTAACTTAGGTAGTAGAATTGAGTGAATGAGAGAATCATTCATTGCATTGGTGACAAGAGAAGGAATGCAAGAAATGATCAAATTCTCCTCAACAAAAGTAGGAGGGGGATCTTCAACAAAAAGAGAAGAATAAAACTAACAAGCCTCATGAGTCATGAAAAGAGATCTGAAGCCCTTTAGAAGTAACAAGAGAGGAAATATACCCCTTATTGTGACAAGCCTAAACAAAATGATGAAAGAAAGCAATATTCCTATCTCCTTCTTATAACCAATCAATTCAAGCCTTCTATATCCAATAAATATCCTCCTAAATTTCCCATTCCTCCACATCTCGCATGACCTAGGATTCAACTTTTCCAAGAGCATCAAAGAATCTAGAATCCTTAATTTGGCACGTAATCACAACAAGATAGTCAAGAGAAGTCCTATTCCTGGAATGAAGGTTACCAAAACAAGATATATTCCATATCTTAAGTGATATTTGACATATTGAAGTTTCTTCACAAGGAAAAACATATTTGTGCCATAAGCAGGGTCATCCTCTCTCCACCACTTATCCACTAGATCATGTAGTGAAGAGTCCCAAAGCCACATAAGCTAAAATTTAAAAGGAGGATTCTTCAGACAAGAAAAAGAAGTAGTAGGGAATTTAATTGGTTGGTGATCAGAACCTCTCCAGACAATGATTTCAGAACTGTAACCAAGCCACCACCTACCCAAAAAAAGGAAACGCGAAACTTATCCAGCCATTCAAATATTGCCTCATGTTCACTTTGTCTATTATTTCAATTTAAAGTCACATTAGAAGGCTTGATATACACTAAAGAAAGAGAATCCACATGAGCTCGCAAAAGATCAAAGTCGGGACCTAACCTAGGAAACCCCCCTCTTTCCTCATCTAAACTCAACACCAAATTAAAATCACCACCTAGAATCCGGGGTTGATAAGGAGAACAAGACCGAACATACCTTATATGGGCCTAAAGATGGATTTTACCACAGATATCATTTGAAACATAAACATTAGTAATTAGAATTTTCTCACCAGATTCCAAAGAAGTAGCAACCATCAAAATAGAAGACTAGCCAGAAATCCACCAAAGGGGAGAAATATTGCATGGATCCCAAAAAAGTGCCAAACCTCTAGAATTAACCTGACAACTAGTGCACTGAAACTGATCAAAATATCAAATACAAGAAGCATAATGAAGCATGTCGTCAAAAGAAACCTTAGTCTCCTGAACACAAAAGATGTCTAAAGAATTAGTTGCAACCAAATCATGAATATCCTTTTATCGAGGGATGCTATCCAACCCCCTAACATTTTGTTGGTTCCCAAAAAGGGTTTACACTACAAAAAAGAAACCAAATTGATCCTTCAATTACCTATGGAGAAGCCAACTCCAATATTCAATAATCTTTGGGACTTGGACCAATTGACAAGGATCAAATAAACCCTTCTACACTTTGGGCTCTGCAAAACCCAGGAGGGTGATCCCTTAATGTATTTACAACTCCTGCATCATTCTTGTGAATAACATTAACACAAAATAGATAATCTCATATAAAATATCAACAAAGAGGGAGAATGATATGAAATTGCTAATTCTCATTGATCCTCTACCTATTGGAGCATGAGACAAAAACAACATATATTTACATCACAAAATGTAAAGATTCTACATTATTGCAATTTTATAGCAACTTGTTTATAAAAATGAACACAATACTAATAGTAAAATGATTATAAGCTATGATCAATGCCTTATTCCATTGGGGAATAGAATCTATGAGACATAAATTTAAATATCATAGACTTTTACTGATAGGATAAGATTGTTGGAGATTTACTTCTGATAGTTAGTTGATTGTATGTTTATCATTGATGACAACATATAATATACAGCAGTGTTCTGTATGTACTTATCAGAATGATGGTATCAAGACTTGCGTGGTTATATTCATGTTGTAGACATTTTGTTTATGTTTTGTTCATACACACAGACTCAGATATAAAGTTTCAGTTGTGTTGTGTAATTTTGTTAGACGACAGTTACAGTTTCTGGAGGTTTTCTATACAAGCCGACGTATTGCATTGTTTCTTGAGTTACACCTATCTCCAGGATATGCGTGTGTATATTCAATTTTAGTTATGAGTTTAAGATGGTTATCTAAAGGTGCCAAACTTGTTTCAACAAGATTGCAAAGTTAGAGTTAATTTGGTGAGGCCGACTTAGTGAAGCATCACGTCTATACAGTTTATATTACGCGGTTGTAATTATACTTGCGTGGTTAGTTAAGCTGAAAAGGATGTTATGAAGAGTTTATTAATAGGTCCCATGATCTCATACTTTGAGGAAGATACTTATAGTAGTTTATTTGTGGAACGCTAAGTGTGAATGATAAGATAAGAGACAGAAATATACATAGAAGAATATCAATTGTGTTTCATTCATCAAGGATCTATGTGAAGAAGAAGTGAAAGATTACAATACACTGGAACTAATCAAGATAGCAGGTCTACTCTATAGTTCATCATCAGATATAGTGCATATATATTCTATAGAAGGTTGTATCCTTCACCATTGAAGCAGTGAGCTTTTGGACAGTGAGTCTTCACCCTTAACCAGGTTATTTGTAAAAGACTCCTAATAGGGTTAGACCCTTAACCAGGTCACTATACTTATTGCATTGTAAAGAACAACTCCTAATAGGGTTGCAAGATCTTCTAATAGGGATTATTATAAATAATTATAGTTCATTGTGGGTGTTAATTCCAACCAGGGTTTTTACCATTTGGTTTCCCCGTAACCAAATTATGGTGTTGTCTATTGTGTTATCTAAATGTGCATTTACTTTATTGTATTCTAGAGTTAATAAAAGAAAAGAATTTAATTAGCTGATAACTGATTCACCTCCCCGCCCCTCTCTCAATTATCCTTTGGGACTATTCTAACAATTGGTATCAGAGCCAAGTGCCTTGGAGAGAAAGCCTAACAGCTTAAGGTAGATCAGATGGCATACTTCAGAAAAGAGAGTCCTAAGTTTGATGGAGAGAATTATCTGGATTGGAAGAACAAAATGATAACACATCTACAGTCTGTTGTTTTTGACATCTTTGAGATAGCCACACAAGAAATTATTATTCCCTCTCTAAAATACCTATCAAGAGATGATGCTACTAGTAAACAAAAGGATACATTCACAGCTAATGTAGTTGCCAAAGAAGCCCTTATAAGTGCACTATCTGAGAGTGAATTTTCTAAGATCAAGAAAGTATACAAGGCATACACAATATGGAATTATTTAGAAGACATGTTTGAAGGAGATGTTCAAGCAAAGAATGTGTGTAAGAAAACATGGAAAAAGAAATACAACAATCTTGAGATGTTACCTGAAAAGAACATCAGAGCCTATAATCAGAGGATAAATGAAGCAATTTATGGAATCAAAAATAATGGTGGAGAAATATCAGAAGAAGACATAATGGACAAGTTTTTGACTACTTTAACAGCAGACTATGAGATCAAGATCAATATTCTAGAGGAAACCATGCAATTTTCACAAGACTTCAAGAGAGAGACTTTGATCAGTAAAATCTCTGCATTTGAGATATCAAGATTGAAGACTAAACCCAAAAGTGAAACATTCTTCAAAGCCTCAGTCCATGGTAAGAAACCCTTACATATCTCTAGAAATACTGAGAAAGAAGAAGTTGATGAAGAACTAGAAGAAATTATTGTCATGATTGCTAAAAGAGAAAAGAAAGGCAAAGGCAAGTATGAAGGACAGTTGTCATTCAAATGTTTTTCAGGCAACAAGATTGGTCACTTTGCATCTAAGTGTCCCACAAGAGTAAAGAAATTCAGATCTGATAATAAACCAAAATATAGAAAGGAATGCTATCATGCTGAAGAAGGTGTAACTAATGAATATTCAGGAGAAGATAAAATTGGATTCGTTGCCCTTAAAGACATGGGAAAATTGCTTCAAGAAATGGACATTAAAGATGAAAAGGAAGCACAAGAGTTAGCCCTAATTTCCAAAGCAGACATCAGAACTGATTGGATGATTGATAGTGGATGCTCTCATCACATGACAGGTGATAAAGATAGATTTTTTCATCTAGAAAAGTACAAAGGTGGTATGGTTAGATTTGGAGATAACACTCCCAAACCCATCATAGGCAAAGGATCTATCACCCTAGATGGAAAGAACAAGACAGATGATGTTCTCTATGTTGATGGATTACATCAAAATTTACTAAGTGTTGGACAACTACTTGACAAATGTTATCATTTGGAATTCAAGGACAACAAATGCATTATTAGCAACAAAGAAGAAGACATAATTGCATCAGGCTCAAAGACAAAAGGTAATGTTTTCCAGCTCAATTCATATGTAAGTTTTTTTGTTGCAAGTGGATGATAGTTGGTTATGGCACAAGAGACTCTATCATATCAATTTTGATAATATAGTAAAGATAAGCAACGTCAAGGCAGATAGAGATCTTCCAATTATTGCAAGACCAGTTGACATAATGTGCAGGGAATGTGTTATGGGAAAGCATGTAAGGAGCTCTTTTAGAAGCAAGCAAAACTCAGCTGAAAACAAGTTAGACCTAGTGCATACAGATTTATGTGGTCCTACTCAAACTAGATCATATTATGGAGAAAGGTATTTCATTTTGTTTATTGATTATTTTTCAAGGATGATGTGGGTTGCCTTCTTAAAGGAGAAGTTTGAAGCCTTTGATAAGTTCAAAATATTCAAATCCAAAGTGGAGAATGAATTTGGATTTAAACTAAAGTGTTTGAGATCAGATAGAGGAGGAGAATTCACCTCTGACTAGTTTTATGACTACTATGAAGAACATGGAATCAAAAGATAGTTGAGTGCACCTAGAACCCCTTAGCGGAATGGGATTGTAGAAAGAAGGAATATGATCAGACTTGATACAGTGCGCACTATGATGATTGAAGGAAAAGTTGCACACACCTATTGGAGAGATGCAGTCAATACAGCAGTCTATACTATCAACGGAACACAACTAAGGCCAGACATGGATAAGACACCTTATGAACTTTGGTTTGGTAATGTACCTATAGTAAAATACTTCAAAATATTTGGCAGCAAGTGCTACATCAAGAGAGATGATGGTGTTAGCAATTTTGATGCTAGAAGCGATGAAGGTATTTTCCTTGGTTACTCTACTAAAAGAAAAGCATACAGATGTTTTAATTTTAGATTAAAGAAGATAATTGAAAGTACTCATGTAAAGATTGATGAGAAGTTCATGGTTGAAGAAAGATACTATGAATATGTACCTATGATTGAGGATGAACCCAAGCCTAGCAGTAAAGACATTGTTATTGAATAAATGTTTGATTGTATTGGTGTATCATGTAATGAACCTGAATTAGGCAAAAAAGTATCACAGATTATAGATGAGGATGTCACACCAAAAGTTTCAAAGTTCACATCTAGGTATCATTCAAAATATGATATCATTGGAGATCAGAGGAGAAGTGTTTTGACAAGATCAAAAGAAAAAAGGTTAACAGTGGATGAAGAGGTATGTCTACTTTCACAGATTGAACCTTTAAATGTTGAAGATGCTTGCAAGGATTTTGATTGGTAGAAAGAAATGGAAGAAGAATTAGATCAAATAATAAAAAATGACACATGGGAATTGGTTCCTAGACCTAGTGACAAAAATGTGATTAGAACAAAGTGGGTATTCAGGAACAAGATGAATGAAGATGGTATAGTGGTTAGAAACAAAGCAATACTAGTGTGTAAAGGATTTGTGCAGAGGGAAGGGATAGATTACACTGACACATTTTCCCCTGTGAGCAGATTAGAAGCCATTAAGTTATTATTGGCCTATGCAACATTCAAAGACTTCAAAGTTTATCAAATGGATGTCAAATCAGCCTTTTTGAATGGTGACTTGAAGGAAGAAGTCTACATAGAATAGCCTGAAGGATTTAATCTATCAGATAAACTAGACATGGTATGTAGATTGAAGAAAGCACTCTATGGACTTAAACATACCCCAAGAGCTTGGTATGAGAGACTAGATGGTTATCTTACTAAGATTGGATTTAAGAAAGGAGCAGCAGATTGCAACTTATTCATAAGAGAGACCACTGATGGACTATTACTTGTTGCCATATTTGTTGATGTCATCATCTTTGGAGGTAATGACAAGCTTAGTTCAGAATTTGTAAAAGAAATGTAGAATGAATTTGAAATGAGCATGATTGGTCCTATAAAATACTTTTTGGGATTGAATGTAAAGTAGACAGATAAAGGAATATTTATAAATCAGTCCAAATATGTGAAGGAAATATTGAAGACTTTCAAGATGGAAGACTGTAAGCCAGTATACACTCCTATGATAATAGGAAGCAAGATTTCTAACAAAGATGATTCCGCAGCAGTTGACAAGACATTGTATAAGTTTATGATTGGAAAACTTATATATCTTACTCAATGTAGACTAGGCATATCTAATGCAGTTGGCATTGTTGGTAGATTTGCAGCTGAACCAAAATAGAATCACCTAATGGAAATAAAGAGAATATTTAGGTATCTAAAGGGAACTATATACTATGGTTTATGGTATCCTAAATTAGAGAATGTACAACTTCATGTGTAGATAGATGTAGATTGGGTAGGTTGTCTTGATGATAGGAAGATTACTTCTGGAGAAGCAGTATTTCTTGGAGATAGGTTGGTTTATTGGGTAAGAAAGAAGAAGAATTATATCTCTCATTCGATAGCAGAAGCTGAATATGTTGTAGCAGCATTGAATTGTTCAACAATGGTTTGGATCAAGCATATGGTTAAATATTTTGATATACAGGTTGACTATCCTATTGTTATTCACTGTGATAACACCAGTACTATCAACATGTCCAAGAACCCTATGATGCACGCAAAGAAAAAGAACATTGAGATCAAATATCATTTTCTTAGAGAAAAAGTTGTAGATAATGAAGTAAAATTGGACTATGTGAGACCAAAGAATAGTTGGAAGATATTTTCACAAAGCCTTTATCAAAAGATACTTTTGATTATCTCAGGGAGAAGTTGGGAGTAATTCCCTCTCCTGAGTCTGATTAGATAAAGCAGCAAGAACATCAGTCCACAGTGACTGATGAATGGTTGACTACTCTACATCTGGAGTAGTACTTGTGTCTAATTGTTTATGGCACCCTTTGCCATTTATTTCAAAGGGGGAGTATATAGTAAGGGGGAGCATATAATCTAGGGGAGTATAAACATAGATAGAGGAGTTGCAGCAGTGTAGAGGAATCTTTGATGAGGATATTGAGAAGATTGTAAAAAGAAAAGAAGACACCATGTGTTGAAGATGCTTTTAATATCATATGTTGCCATCAATGTCAAAGGGGGAGATTGTTGGAGATTTACTTCTGGAAGCTAGTTGATTGTATGTTTGTCATTAATGACAACGTATAATATATAATAGTGTTCTATATGTACTTATCAGAATGATGGTATCAAGCCTTGCGTGGTTATATTCATGTTTTAGACATGTTTTTTATGTTTTGTTCATACACGTAGACTCAGATATGAAGTTTCAGTTGTGTTGTGTAATTCTGTTAGATGGCAGTTACAGTTTCTGGAGGTTGTCTGTACAAGCTGATGTATTGCATTATTTCTTGAGTTGCACCTATATTTGAGATATGTGTGTGTATATTCAAGTTTAATTATGAGTTGAAGATAGTTATCTAAAGGCGCCAAACATGTTTCAACAAGATTACAAAGTTAGAGTTAATTTGGTGAGGCCGACTTAGTGAAGCATCGCGTCTATTTAGTTTATATTGCACGGTTGTAATTATTCTTGCGTGGTTAGTTAAGCTAACAAGGATGTTATGAAGAGTTTCTTAACAGGTCCCATGATCTCATACTTTGAGGAAGATACTTATAGTAGTTCATTTGTGGAACGCTAAGTGTGAATGATAAGATAAGAGACAGAAAATGTACAGAGCAGAATATCAGTTGTGTTTCATTCATCAAGGATCTATGTGAAGAAGAAGTGAAAGATTAAAATACACTAGAACTGGTCAAGATAGCAGGTCTACTCTATAGTTCATCATCAGATATAGTGCATATATGTTCTATAGAAGGTTGTAGCCTTCACCATTGAAGCAGTGATCTTTTGGACAGTGAGTCCTCATCCTTAACCGGGTTATTTGTAAAAGACTCCTAACAGGGTTAGACCCTTAACCAGGTCACTATACTTATTGCATTGTAAAGAACAACTCCTAACAAGGTTGCGAGATCTTCTAACAGGGATTATTATAAACAAGTATAGTTCATTGTGGGTGTTAATTCCCACCGGGGTTTTTACCATTTAGTTTCCCCATAACCAAATTGTGGTGTTGTCTATTGTGTTATCTGAATGTTCATTTACTTTTTTATATTTTGGAGTTAATAAAACAAAATAATTTAATTATTTAATAATTGATTCACCCCCCCCTCTCTCAGTTATCCTTTGGGACTATTCTAACAAAGATCTGGGATAATATTTCCTTATAATACACCCCATAAACAATCTCAATCCAAACTACTTATCAAAATCCCTACACAAGCCCTACCAAGCTATAATTCTATTCAAGCATGTAATTGACCCATTAGATCAAAGTATGAATGAGAAATTACATACACCACAATAGTGCACTTTATGAGAAAAACCCTTGATTCATTTCATTCAAAATATAGTAAAATTGTACACTCAAGAAATAGATATGAAATATATTTCCATTAAAAGCTAATTATATTTTTGTCATAACACAAGATATAATTTAATTCATTCTAAACCCTAACTAAAAATTGACACTAAAATTTCATTTAATTTTTCTATAATCATATTTACAACATTCTCACTTTCCCCAAACTTGTTATTGGAACCATCACAAATTTGGAACCTCTTTTCTATGACCTTGGGATTCCAATATATACTGGAATGCAAAAGGCTTTAGGTCGTTACCTAAATATGATCTTCCTAACAATATTTATTACATAGAACCACATCCGAACAAATTTTATTATTCCCAAATATTATCTAGTACTTCATAACCATTTCAGGTGCAAAACTGTTAGCCTGTGAAGAAGTTAGAGTGTCTCCCAATAATCCTAACATGTTCTTGAGTCATGTCAGTGTTGCCTTTTTACTAATATTAATACAAAGAGTGCCATGGTGCAACATTCTCAAAATCCCCTTCCATAGATTCCAAAGGATTCTAAAACCTATTCCTACTGAAACATGCATGATTTTTAGCTCTCATCATCCTCTTCTTCATCATTTCTCTCTTTGTAATGCCACCACCAGGAAGCATGAGGACATTAGCCTTGTTGACTTATATTATGTCTCTCCTTTAAGCTTTAAATATCTCTTTGGATACGATCCTCCACTTAAATATCCCTCTAGCTATAATGTATTCGACTCCTCTACTTTATCCCAATATTCTTCCTACAAGTGTATCCAGTAATCCTCTGCATTCTCTACAACATCCATTTTTGCTAACATTTTTATCATGAATTCTATTAAAAAGTGTTACTTATAACCTCCAATTTTTGTATACTCTTCTTGGGATTGCACATGACTGTATTCATTGAGTGTCAGATGAGTTGTTGGCGTATAGAAGTAACATTGCATACTTTCCTTCGGTAATCTTATAACTTATTATCACTTCTCTGTAAACATAATGATTTTCTAAATTTACCGGTTGTAAGTAATTTTTGGGTTGTTGTATATGTCATGTCAAATGAATTTTCATGGATGTCCTTCCACATTTCTATTCATATCGCTGCAAACATGTTCTGAGTTGAGTCTTGAATCCCGTGAAGACGTGATAGCTTGTATACTTACACCTTTAGTTCTCAGTTGTTTTCCCTGCAACTTCAATACTTCATTCAGTCTAATTTCTTTTGACTATATATGATAAGTCATGTCACATCATCAGGTAATAAGTTTATAATTAGGTCGTCAATCCCTTCCTTGTTGGCACATCAAACAATACTCACTATTCAACCTAACATTGACTTCTGACTTGGCAAATGGGCCCATAAAATGACTAATAAAAATTACCCAAGTCACCACCTCATCATCTTCCCCTACCTTTGTCTAGCGTTGGCTGACCTAGGACACATGTCAAGATCTCACGATTCCATGGTCCTTAAGTTCCTTGTATCTTTGATCGCAAAATCATGACAACTTTTAGATCTTCTTGAAAGTTACATCATTGTTGTGTATGCCACTTAACCCTTTCCATTAACCATCGAGAATATTTTCGTGCAATTTAGAAGATCTTCATCTATATTGAGCACATGCAAAAAGATGGGACTTTAAGTAGTCTGATAGATAACCCAATTCAGTTGGCTTAAAAGGTAATACATTTTCAATAGTTCCCTTAGCCACACAATATATGACAGATGCCAATCTCCCATGGTGATGTTATCAATAAAATATTACAGAAAAGGTCTTCACGATATTGTGGGGACCAATAAAAAATTGTCACATAGCAAACCACAGGTAAAGTAAAGGGGACCCACCTAGAATGAAAACCATACCCTTATTTACTTATGACCATGGGCATATTTAACCTAGGAAAAAGACTTATGAGAAAAACACAGGACCTAGGAAAATATTAAAAGCGACCATACAAAAAACTTAACCTAGTAACAAAACTTGGTCCCTTTTAATGAATAACAACCCTTCACTTAAGTGATCTAAGTCCTGAAAAAGGTAACATCAAATTAGAACAAAACCAGGGTTTTTATAAAAGACCTTTCAAATATGTTATAAACCCTAATCCCATATAATCAACATGATAAGACCAAAATTCACAAATCAAAAAATTTTGCAAGTCATTTTGAAGTACTATCAATGGCTCTAGTTGTGGATGTTCATTCCTTAGGAATGAAGCGAGAATGCCAGAATCTTAGGGTGAAGTAAACCAAAAATAAATTGCATGGACAAGACAATTCAATTGAAAATGAAACTAATCTAATTATGTACAAAACCTATTTTATTGTTCATGGAGAAGAAACTACTTCAAGAGAAGTAAGGTTTCAAGAACTGTCCATGAATTAGCAATTCAAGAATGTCACCAATTATTTTTTGGTTAAAAATTGAAATCTTTTCCCCACTTTCTCTGGATCCATGAGTGGGTATATTCAATGCTTTATCCATTGGTAAAAAATGTCTTAGTCACTTTTTTGAACCTCATTTGATGGCCTTAGGCCACCAAATGAAAAAAATCATCAATGTTTACCTCTCTCAAAAACCAACCTATTAAAAGACTTGATTTATTTCAACCCAAATTTATTTCTTCCATACTACTGTTACATGTACTACCTTCCTCTCCCAAGCATAAGTATGGGATTACCACTAAAATCATCTTGATTATCAAAAATTTCCACTAACACCTTCGATAACATTTTTTAGCATACCATTCTAATGTGTTCTCTGTCATTTTGGATTGTATGGTCAAAAAGAAACTAAAATTTTTAATCATCACACAACACAAAAATAACAATCCTTTCTCTTCACCTTATTTTCCTATTTCATCAAGGTATTTCCCAATTGAAATGGAATAGAAAGTGTTCATACTCTTCCAAATAACTTCCAGCATGATACTCAAGCTTATTTACAACATTCATTTCAAATGTAAAACATTTATAAGAAATGCCTTCAAAGTGCTCATCAGTGTGATTTCTTATTCTCTTAAGGCCACATTCTAACCCTATTTCAAATGCATCATCAGGATTTTCAACAAAGAGTGGATTATCTCTGCACCAATAAGGATCATCGTTATTACTAACTGATGAAAATGGAGGTTCATAAAATATGGGGTTTTTCCAATTATTAATTTCTTATGTAAACATATTTGTTTCATCCACAAAAAACCTTGAATTCTCCTCAACGTCACTATACTCTAAAGCATCACACTCGGTGTCCCCATCATAAGCATAATCACAATCAACCATGAACTGACAATAACCAAAATTGTCCTTCATTTCATCTGCTAATTGATCAACTCACATACTTGAATTCTCTTTCATACCCTCATAATCTAAGATAGTATGGTCAAACATTTCTTCTAGCTCAATAGCATTACTAACCAAAACTAGTGTCATCTTATCATTCAAATTCTCAACAACACTCATAACTGATTCATGTGATAATTAACACATATCATCAACATATTTCATACTAACATTGTTCTCATTAGTTGTGTAACTTCCCAACTTTTCTTCATACAGTCTAATAGATTCATCTGAACCATAGACTGCAAATGGATCTTTTGTGTGACTTCCTTGTTAGAACAACTAATAGCTTTGTTACATAGTGTGGTATCCAAAATTATTTCCATCTCTGTATCAATTATGGCATATATTTTCTCACTAACCTTTTATTCACTAACATGAGGAATAACCACTTCTTAGGACAAGTTCTCTTCGCTCATATTTTTTTTTGAATCATAGGTTATAACATGGTTAGTGTGATCAATGGGGATGCACATGCTTTGACATTGATTTTCACTTCTTGACTCACACCTTTCTTCAACATTTGGTATCTTAGGACAACAAACATTTGCAGATAGATAACCCCTAGGGATTCCATATATCAAGTTGTTTTCAATGTCCATTGTTGTCATATAAGCCCAATGCAATGTTTTAGGATCCTTATCTCTCAGAAAATAGCTCATTTTTTAATCAAATTCAGCTAGGTAAATAACCACACACACTGCATCATTTGGCTTATAGTTTCTAGGAATGTCACTCAATGTTCTTGCAAATCTGAGATTGAAAACAGGAACCAACTCATCTTCTTCCTTTTGAATTTTCATGAATCTTTTTATAATTGAACTTGGATTAAATCTTTCACCAAATTTCTCTATGAAAGCTACACTTAGCTCATCCTATGAAAAGATAGAGCATACTAGAAAATATGAAAACCAATCTCTAGCATCTTTCTTCAAAGATTAAACAAAAAGCTTCATGAAAACATCTTCCTAACCTATCTCAAAATCTCCCATTAAATTAGAAAACTCCTACAGATGCTGACATGTTGATTCAAAGCTTTTACCATTGAAATTTGGTAAATGTTTCTTAACCTTAGTAGGAACAGGGTTTGGGAAACCTTGGATACCATTAAAACTCAATGGTTTATATCTTTCAATAGAAAAATTCTACAATGACTTGACAAGGCTTGCGTATTTTTCATATTGACACTTGATACCTCGTAGGGATGTACAGGCCAATGATGCATCCTCTTAGAGCTCTTATAAATTACAAACATCAACTTTATAATTAATCATTCACTTCCCTACTTGTTGCTTCTATCACTATCTTAAAATTCATAACTCAAGCATACTTCATCAACTCAATACATAATCTGAAAATCATACCTCAAAAGTATGTAAAACAACTACTACCATTCCCTTTCTTAGTGCTTAGCTCACTTAATAGGAAAACATTTTCTACAAATGACTTCATGGAAATAAATTTGACCCATGAAACTTAAAATACCTGGATGTGTTGTAGTGACTACAAATTAGCTTTCTGGCTTGAAATATTGGTAGATCTGAAACTATCTTCATTAGGTTCTTTGGTAGGGTCTCCACCTCTTTGCTGGGAATAAAAAGTTGATCAACTATAATTTCTTCACAGGTCAAATTTTCTCAAAAACCAGCATAAGCACTGCAACACCTCCTTATCCAACAATATGACTTCATATGGATTTCTTCCTCAAACTTGTCTAGGTACTTCATCGCAAGAACTCAAATTTGCTTCATCTCTATCGCAAATCCTTTGGTTTTTTCTTAGTTCATCTCAAATAATTCACACTAGTGCAAAAATCTCAGAGATCTCAGATTTGCCACTCACAACAGGTGAGGTATTATAAAATAGTCATGAAATATGGACAAATTAAGGCAGAATTTACATTGAGAAATGAATTACAACATATTCTCTGACAATATTTATGAGAATTGACTCACTTGACAAGAATATTGAACCTCTAAAAAGCTCATGACTCTATGAGGAAAAATAATTTTCAACAATACTTTACCAGTAGAATCATCACTTTGTTGGTGACTCGGATGGGCAACCAAACTAGGTAAAATTGGACAGATAATACCAAAGCCTTCAGGATAGATGAAATAAACTTTTAACATCTTCTCCCAGGTAGAATCGTCATTTTGTTGTTTCCTAAAAAGGGTTTACACTACAAAATACTAACCAAGGATCCTTCAATTACCTATGGAGAAGCCAACTCCAATCTTCAATAATCTCTAGGACTTGGACCAACTGACAAGGATCAAATAAACCCTTCTTCACTTTGGCTCTAAAAACCTAGGAGGGTGATCCCTTAATGTATTTACAACTCTTGCATCATTATTGTAAATAACATTCAAACAAAACAGATAATCTCATATAAAATTTCAACTATTACAAATGTCTGGCTCTCGGTAAGCGCACATAACTTAGATATGTTTTATGCAGAGTGGTTGTCTTCAATCTTCAATCCCTTCACTGGATAGATGTATCATCTAATATCTTTGTTCTCATATGTGCTCTACCTTGACTATTCCTCTTCTTGATAATCTCTTTTTCCTTTGACAGCAATCTTTCTCTTTGTCTGAACTCTCTCCCTTTGTTACTTTTCTCCCTTAGATGGATATTTCATGTGTAATCAATTTCTCTCCCTTAGAATATTGATTAACTCTTCCTTTCTGATTCTCAGGAACTTCTCTTCATGGATAATGATATAATCTCTCCCTTTATCATATCTCTCCTTTATGTGATATGGAATCATCTCTCCTTTTGATAATGAGATTATTTCTCCATTTGTTATGATAAAGCAAATCTCTCCTTGATGATAATGAGAACATCTCTCCCTTTGACAAAAATGCCAAACAAAAATACATCTCCTTTTTTTATCATCTATATCATGTTCCATTCCTTTGTATAATATATTCCTTGAATTTCCCTATCCATCAGCAATACAATGTCTCTGGTTTTTTTGGTGCAGATATGTACCTAGCAATGTACAGATATATCTTTTGTTGTTCATCTTAGTGTTTGCATCAACATGACTGATCTTTAGATTTGGTATAGGCTAATGCAACCTCCTAGTCAGATTACTGACCAATAAACAAGGGTTGGACCCCTAGTCTCTGTCTCAGGCACTCAAAAGTATCCTTCGGTAATGGCTTGGTGAATATGTCAACTAACTATTCCTTTGATTGAACATATTCCAATGTCACTTCCTTTTCTTGCACTTGTTCTCTTAGATAGTGATACTTGATAGCAATATGCTTAGTCTTAGCATACATGACTGAATTCCTAGAAATGTTTATTGCACTAGTATTATCACAATAGATAATTACTGGTTCAAGAATCTTCATATGCATACCTTCCAGTAATTGTTTGATCCATGAAATATTAGAGCAACTTGCAGCAGCAACCACATACTTTGCTTCTGCAGTTGACTAAGAGATGCATCCTTGTTTTTTTCTTATCCATGTGACAAGTCTGTCACCTATGAAGATTGCTCCTCTAGTTGTCCTCTTTCGGTCATCAATATATTTCTAGCCCAATCAGCATCTATATAGACTTGTAGCTCAAATTTTCCTTCTTTTTTGTACCATAAGCCATAGTCCTCGGTGTTCTTCAGATATCTCATAATCCTTTTGACAACAGTCATATATGATTCTTTAGGATTAGCAGATAATCTTGCAACAATTCCAATTGTGTGTGCTATATCTGGTCTGGTGTGAACAAAATACATCAGTTTTCTAATCATTGATCTATATAAGGTCTGATTTACCTCATTGGATTTGTCTTCTTTTTTCATCTTACATCTGGTAGTCATAGGTGTTCCAACTAGTTTGGAATCTTCCATCTTGAATATCTTTAGCACTTCCTTTATGTATTTAGACTGAGTGGTGTATATGTCTGCATCTTGTTGAAGAATCTGTAGACCAAGAAAGAATTTGATGTCTCCAAACATAGATATTTCAAATTCCTTTCTCATTTCATTAGCAAAGGATTTGCATAACAATTCATTTCCCCCAAAAATGATATCATCAACAAAAATTTCAGCAATCAGAATATTAACATCGATATCTTCTTTTAAGTATAGATTGTTATTTTCACTTGTTCTAACAAATTTTATGCTAATGAGATATGAGTGAAGTCTTTCATACCAGGCTCTGGGTGCATGTTTCAATCCATACAAGGCTTTATGTAGTCTACATACCATGTTTCTCTTGTCTGGATCAACAAACCCTTCTGGTTGTTCAATGTATACCTCTTCTTCAAGTATTTCATTTAGGAATGTAGATTTGACATCCATCTGGTATACCTTGAATCCTTTAAATGTAGCATAAGCAAGTAATATTATAACTTCTTCTAGTCTAGAAATGAGTGCAAAGTTTTCTCCATAATAAATACCTTCTTCTTGTGCATATCCCTTGCATATTAATCTTTCTTTGTTTCTAGTGACTTCTCCATTCTCATTCAGCTTGTTTCTAAATATCTATTTGGTACCGATGACATTCTTGTCATTTGGTCTCGGTACTAGTGTCCATGTATTGTTATTCTCAATTTTTTCTATTTCTTCATTCATAGCACTGACCCATTCTTCATTTTCAAGTGCATTGTTAACAGATTTAGGCTCAAAATCACAAAGTAAACATCTGGTGTTAAGTGACTTACTTCTTGTTCTTGTTCCAGCCTTCTTATCTCCTATGATTTGATTCTGTGGATGATGTCTTCTGACATACTTGGCAAGTTTTGGTTCAGCTCTGTGTTCATCATTATGATTATCTTCTTCACCTTCATTGTTCAGAACATCATCTTGAGGATTATCCTGATTGTTAGTAATTGCAGCCCGATGCTCAGGTGCAATATTCTGATGCTCAAGAGTGACACACTGTTTCTTGGATAGAGTGTCAAGTTCTGTATAAACAAACATTTTGTAGTCCTCTGGTTCCTTTTTTCTTTCCTTATCATTCTTTTCTGCAAATTCATCTATTTTCACATTTGCACTTTCAATGATTTTTTTAGATGACTTGTTAAGACATTTATAAGCCTTGCTTTTGGTTGAATACCCTAGGAAGATACCTTCTTCACTTTTGCAGTCAAGTTTTCTATTTCCATCATCCTTCAATATATAACATTGACTACCAAAAATTCTGAAGTAACTTACATTGGGTGTATGACCATACCAAAGCTCATAGGGTTTCTTATTTGTGTCCTTAAATTGTACTTTGTTTAATATGTAGACAACAATACTGACAGCTTCCCTCCAGAAATTTTAAGTGATGCTTTTCTCAATCATTAATGTTCTTGCATAGTCAACAATTGATATGTTTCTCCTTTCAGCAATTCCATTTTGATGTGGTGTTCTTGGTGCAAAAACATGTCTTTTAATTTCATGCTCATTGCAATAGTCAGTGAATTCATCTAAAGTAAATTCCCCTCCTCTATCTGACCTTAAGCATTTTAATTTCTTTTCACTTTGTTTTTCTACCATTGCTTTATACCATTTAAACATCTTAAATGCTTCTGATTTATCTTTTAAAAACATGACTAT
>MU225281.1:3094265-3132013 GCA_018584345.1 Thuja plicata | reverse complement strand
TTATACCATTTAAACATCTTAAATGCTTCTGATTTATCTTTTAAAAACATGACTATCATCATTCTAGAAAAATCATCAACAAAGAGAATAAAATACCTATCTCCATAGTAGCTCTTTGTTCTCATGGGTCCACATAGATCTGTATGAACTAATTCTAGAATTGCAGTAGATGTATGGGTTTTTCTCTTGAAACTAGACTTTGTCATCTTACCTTTTTGACAATTCTTGCACATGATATGCTCGGGATTAGGCATTGTCGATAAGCCTCTGACATTCCTTTTGTTGCTTATCTTTATCATGTTGTCAAAGTTCACATGACACAATATTTTGTGCCACAACCATATGTCTTTGTTTCTAGCCATCAAACAAGTGGTGTTAGTGTCAACAAGATAGAAAAGGTTACCTTTTGTTTGCTCACCGGTACCAATCAACCTTCTTGATTCATTGTATATCTTTGCCTTCTTATTTTCAAATGCTACTCTGTGACCTAAATTGTTCAACTGTGAAACACTTAACAAATTATAATTCAGTCCTTTAACCCAGTAAGCATTTTCACATTTTATCAGGTTATTCAACATTATGGTTCCTTTACCTTCAACTAGACAAGGTGTATCATTTCACATTCTTACTGAACCATCATTATAGTATTCAAAAGTCTCAAACTTTTGTTTATCACCAGTCATATGATAAGTGCAGCCATTATCTATCATCCAGACATCATTTTTACTAACTTTAGATATGAGTGCAGTTTCTACATACCTTTCTTCATCTTCATCTGAATCATCCTTCATGGCTACAAATACCATCTCAATGTCTTCTTCTGATTCGGTGTTAGTGTCATCAGCTTTGTTCTCAGCTAGGTAGCAATCTTTCTTCCCTTTGTCCTTCTAGTCTTGGGTATCTCTCTTGTCAGATTGTCAGTTGCTTCGGTAATCCCTAATATCAACTCTATCAAACTTCTTCTCATATGATTTGTCATTACCTCTGTCATCTTTTCTTCGGTTTGGACATCTTGCAGCAAAGTTTCCAACCTTTTTACAATTGAAACATACAAGTGGTAATTTACCTTTGTATCTACCTTTTCCTGTCTACAATCTTCTTTCCATTAGTGCTTTAATTTCATCAAGTCCTTGATCCTCATTATCACTATCACTATCATTTCTAATAGCATGTCTATGACTTGAGTTATTTAGCTTTAGAGAAGATTTGAATGCATATTATATGTATGGTAAGACACTATTGTCAAATTTATTCATCTCAAATGAAATTAGTCTACCAATCAGACTATCTAGAGTAACTATATTGTTTGCAACTGCTCTCATTTATTGAATAGCAGAAACTCTAATAGCATAAACAGGCAATAAGTTTCTTAAGATTTTTCTTACCACTGTCTCCTCTTCAATTACACCTCCAAATCCTTGGATAGCATTTACTACCTCTTTGGTTCTATAGCTATACCGAGTAATGTTTTCTCCTTCTTTCATCCTTAGGTTATCAAACCTCCCTCTTAGGCTTTCTACCTTTACTCTTAGTACATTGGCATCTCCTCCATTTACCAGCTTCAACTTATCCCACATTTTCTTTGCAGAGGTGCAAGTTTTGACATCTTCAAACTCAGCATCAGAGAGTGATGATGCAAGTTCTATCATCATGCAGTTATGCTCATGCTTTACTCTTAATTTATCAAGAGTATGAGGTCTTGTAGGCAGCACATATTCAATATCTAAGTATTGAAAAATATCATTTCCAATACCTAATAGGTGGAGTCTTATTCTTCTTTGCCATGATGCAAAGTTATCTTTATTCAACTTGGGCACATCTCGTCTGTTCATCTTGTGATCTTTTGCTTGAGCTGTTAAACTCCCTTTCTAAGCACACAAGCTCTAATACCAATTGTTAGTAATAACTAAGAGGGGGGGTGAATCAGTGGCCTCAAAAATTTTCTAATAATCAACCCTTAAAACTTAGTACCACAATATTAAGTCTCTAGTTATCTTCAGTCCTATAAGATGAATGCCTCCAAATACTTTTATCAAATTACTACTGCTCAAAATGCTTTGTAAAACCTTCTATTGTATGTTTACCAAAAAGCAATCTGTTAATTTACAAAAAAGATAGTAAATTATCTAGAGTATACCGATCAATTCAATTAAGTTAAGTGTAATGCAAAACACTAAAGTAATGACTCATAAACACATTGTCACATGGATATTTAACGTGGAAACCGTGTTAAGGGAAAAACCACTTGGGACCGGTAACCCAAAATTTTTACTCTTCTGAAGTGATCTCGATGAAGAGCCAACCTTGTTAAAGGTTACAAACACATTGTTAGGTGTGACCTTGTTAGAGGATTTAAAAGTTTAGTCTGTCACTTGATATCGGGCATCTCTATGCTACCATCCTTGATCAAACACTCACTTGGCCTGTCAATAGGTATCTGGCATCTCATGTTATCTTTATGATCAAACTTTTTGATACTCCTTGGGATGTATCTCAATATAGAAAGGATCTTTAAATCCCGCTCGGTTAAGAGACTTTCTAAATCAATGGTTAAACTGAAACAGTATGATCTATTCACATATATAACTTAAGCTTTCAGATTTTTAGATCTATTGTAATCTCATAAAACTATTATGATCAATATAACTTTGTTCATACCTTTGCTCCACTTTGATTCTGCTCGGTGATGTTGTGCTTTGTTTCTCGATGTCCGCAAAAAACTTGAGCTCTTTCCTTATCTTGATTGATCAAGACTGTATGAAGTTGTTCTTCATCATTTTCTCTTCAGTATCCTCTTTTCATCCATTCACCCACACCAATTCGTAATGAATTGAGTTGTCTCTTTATAGACATGATATCACCGTTGTTAGGTTCTTGATCTTCTTGATCTTGGCGTGATCCACAATTCTCACCAATTAGATTTAAAGAAAAACTCATGTTTTATCTCGCTGAGATCTTCTTTCCAACTGGACAAAATAGATTTAAATCCATTACTTATCTCTGGCTTATCTTGTCAATGAAAATAATGATAACTACCAGTTAACTCTATATATAGCTCTGTCAGCTAGATATTTTTTCATTTCTAAACTCAAGTTAATTTTGGTGTTTAACTCTTTGATAGCATTGGTCAACACTCCAGTTATCCTTGGGCTTCTCCGTCGGTTTACACTATGTTTTTGGCTGTCGGTTATGCTTTTGATTCTTCTCGTCGGTAATGCTCATTGGTGTTCTTGCTTGGGCATCACTGTGATTTGACTGTCAGTGATCTCTATCCGTCGGGTTTCACTAACCGTTGGTGTTTGTAGTCACATAGTAAATACTTGTCTTTTATGCATTACAGAAAGCATAATCTTTATCTATCTGACTCTTTGAATTCGTTGACACTTTGATTATAACTGATTAGATTATATCAAGTTGACATCAATGATAATACAATCCATTAACTGATTTAATGTCTTGCATTATCCTTCTACATTTTGGTGATCAACTTAACATATTCAAACATTTAATCAGTTACATGTCATCATAACATACACAAAATATAAATATTTTGCATGATTTAACAATTTTATAGCAAGTTGCAGGTAAAAATGAACACAAGACTGATAGTAAAATGATTACAAGCTATGATCAGTGCTTATTCCATTGGGGACTAGAATCTGTGAGACATAAATTGAAATATCACAGACTTTGATTGATAGCATAAGATCTAGGATAAAATTGCCTTACAATACACCCCATCAACAATCTCAATCCAAACTACTTATTAAAATCCTTGTACAAGCCCTACCAATCTATTATTCTATCCAAGAATTTAATTGACTCGTTGGATCAAAACATGAACAAGAAATTACATACACTGCAACAGTGCACTGAATGAGAAAAACTCTTGATTCGTTTCATTCAAAATATAGTAAAATTATACACTGGAGAAATGGATATGAAATACATCTCCATTAAACTCTAATGATATTTCTGTCATAAGACAAGATGCAATTATTCATTCTAAACCCTACCTAAAACTTGACACTAAACTTTCATTTATTTTCTTTGTAGTCATATTTATAACATTCTCACTTTCCCCAAACTTGCTACCGGAACCATCAAGAATTTGGAACCTCTTTTCTACGATCGTGGGATTCCAATATATACTGGAATGCAACAAGCTTCGGGTCATCACCTAAATCTGATCTGCCTAACAAGATTTTTTACATAGATCAACATCCCAACAAAGTTTATTATTCCCTAACCTTATCTGCTACTTCCTAACCATTTAAGGTGAAAAATTGTTAGCCCATGAAGAAGTCAGAGTCTCCCAACAAGACTAACATGTTCTAGAGTTGTGTCAGTATTGCCTTTTCACTAATATTGGTACAAAGAGTGCCAAGATGCAAGATTCTCAAAATCCCCTTCCGCAGATTCTACAGGATTCTGAAGCCTGTTCCTACTAGAACAAGCATGATTTTAAGGTCTCATCATCCTCTTCTTCATCTTGTCTCTCTTTGTAATGCCACCACCGGGAGGAATGAGGACGTTACCCTTAGGCCCCATTTGTTTTGCGGAATTGGGGCAGAATTGGAAGTGACACTTCCTGTTTTTGTGAATCCGACGTTTGTTTCTCTAAATTGAAATTCTAGATTTGTCAAGAAAAACCGGGTTTAGACACCAAAATGAGTGGCATCATCTTCCCACTGAATAGGTGAAATTAGAAATCATATCCTGGTTTTGTGATGATAAGGTTTTGAGTCAAATTCCAATTCCCCAAGATGCAAAACCAAGATTTCAAAACCTGGTTTTGTGATAATAAGGTTTTGAGTCAAATTCCAATTCCCCAAACAAATGGGGCCTTATGGATTTAGATTATGCTGCTCCTTTCAGCTTCAAATATCCCTTTGGCTATGGTCCTCCATTTAAATATCCCTCTAGATATAATGTATTCGGATCCTCTATTTTACCCCAATATTCTTTCAACAAGTGTATCCAGAAATCCTCTACAATCTCTACAACATCCATTTTCGCTAACATTTGGATAATGGATTCTATTGAGAAGTGTTACTTATAACCTCCAATTTTTGTATACTCTTCTTGGGATTGCACATGATTGTATTCATTGAGTGCCAGATGAGTTGTTGGTTTATGGTAGTAAGCTTACATACTTTCCTTCAGTAATCTCAAAACTTATTATCACTTCTCTATAAACATAAAGATTTTTCTAGATTTGTTGGTTGTAAGTGATTTTATGGTTGTTGTGCATGTCATGTCAAATGACTTTTCATGGATGTCCTCTCACATTTCTATTCATATCAATGTAAACTTGTTCTGTACTGAGTCTTGAATCATGTGAATTCATGATAGCTTGCAGACTTACACCTTTAGTTCTTAGTTGTTATCCTACAACTTTAATGCTTCATTCAATCTAATTGCCTTTGACTGTCTAAGTTAACTCCTGTCACATAATCATGTAATAAGTTTAAAATCAGGTCGTCAATCTCTTCCATGATAGCGCATTGATCAATACTCACTAGTCAACCTAACATTGACTTCTAACCTAGAAAATGGGCCCATGAAATGACCAATAAAAATTACCCAAGTCACCACCTCGTCATCTAGCCCTACCTTTCTCCAGCGCTGGCCGACCAAGGACACATGTCAAGATCTCGCAATGTCGCGGTCCTTAATTTCCTTGCATCTTTGATCATTAGATCAAGACAGTCGTTAGATCTTCTTGAAACTTACCCCATCGTTGTGTAAGTCACTTAACCCTTTCCATTAACCGTCGAGCACCTTTTCCTGTGGTTTAAAATATCTTCGTTCATTTTGAGCACATGCAGAAAGAGGGGACTTTAAGTAGTCCGACAGATAACCCAATGTAGTCGGCATACAAGATAATACATGTTCAATAGTTCCTTTAGCCAAACAACATATGACAGATGCCAATCTCCTGCGATGACACTGTCAATAAAATATTACAGAAAAGGTCTTCACGAAATTGCGGGGAGCAATAAAAACTCACCACGTAACAAACTACCAGTAAAGTAAAATGGGTCTACCTAGAATGAAAACCATACCCTTACTTATTTACTTATGACCACGAGCATATTTAACTTAGGAAATAGACTTACAAGAAAACCACAGGACCTAGGAAAATACTAAAAGCGAGCATATGAAAAACTTAACCTAGTAACAAAACTTGGTCCCTTTTAATGAATGACAACCCTTCACTTAAGTGATTTAAGTCCTGAAAAAGGTAACATCAAATTAGAACACAACTAGGGTTTTTATAAAACATCTTGCAAATATGTTATAAACCCTAACCAAGACAAAGATTATAATCAACAATATATGACCAAAAGTCACAGAGGCAATCAAAATTGTTTGTAAGTCATTTTGAAGCACTATCACATTCTAAGAAATAACAATCATTGAGAGGATTTGGAGAAATGAACATCAATGGGCTTGACAGCCCCAGATTCCACTAACAAATCCCCAACAGACTTAATCTTCTCCTAATCCTTCTTACGACCATCTTTAGAAGAGTTATCATGTGAAATTTTCTTATGAGGACATTGCTGCAAACCCAAACCCAATGATGAACCTTGCCCCGTGTCAGCCAACAACACCTCCTTAGCCAAATCCACTAGCACAATGTCAAAAAGTGAGTGATTGTAAACAAGGTTCAAAAATGGTTTTTATTGCATCAAGGCTTGATTTAACATTAGAACTCGCTTCAGCCCTACTTGATTCATTACAAATGGGTGACATGTCCCACACCTTTATGGCATCAATTATTATCCAAGATTTGTAGCCTTTATATAGAATTTGACTAAGATATTCAACTCCATTTATCTTCTTACAAGAATTTACTTCAAAGTGTCCAATGCTCTAAGATACATTTGCATCACTACATAAAGGGAAAGCCTATACGGTCGTGTAACTTTGACCTTTTTTTTCTTGAATAACATTCAATACTCAAATGAGTTCATTAGGCTCTCTTCAAACAACGCTAAATGATGATATATCATAGTCAATCCTTCTTAGGTTGCAAAAATGACCAATAATAAATCCTCAAATTCATTCATGTTATGAAATACATGGGTAAATAAAAAGAGCAATATGGAGCAACCTACAATAGGATAAATGGAAATACTCAACAAATAACATCCTCATCCTTTACATGAACCAAAATCAGAGCATCATTAAACATTTGTACATGTTCTGATGACATTAATTTTCCATTAGTATGCAAACAACAATTTCGGTATGCATACATTGAAAGAACAGAACAAAGAGAAAACCAAAAATTCAGATATAAAGAGATCACCGAAATCACTAAGTACAAAGAGAACTGACGACACAACTTTGTGTGTACATCAAAATTGCAAAGCAAAAAGATAAAGAGGAACCCGATAGAGGAATCTGGTGTACAAGATAAAGTGCAAACCGAAGAGATAGTTAAAGAGCAGCAGAAAGACAGACAACTGATTTCATAAGCATAACCAACCGACAAGAACCGAGAATCAGTTGCAGCCCGCAAAAATTGGATCTGACTTCCACATCAGATAAAGCAGTCTTATTCTATTTATAGGATCTTGATTTGTTTTGAATCCATTTCTTTGGGGACAAGAAACATGAATGTAAGTGCTTTAATGAGTCTAACTAATCTAAAACACATAGACTAGGAGATCAAGGTACAAGTTGTAAACCTGGTCTTAGAGTTAACATTGTTTTTCATGAAACTTGATGATATCAATCCATCTTATACATAGATGATGCAATCATTCATTAAAAAAAGAATGTGAATATGAAAGAGAGGATGAATGAAACCTATGAGCACATCTATAGATCAGATTGAAAGTTTCAAGAACCATAATGCCAAAAGGTGAATTTGGTTAGCAAGAACCAAGAACAGAGGCTACCGAGAATCAGAGGTATTACTCAATCACATTAGGTGATAATCTTATTCATGTAAACTTAAATGGATCTGTATCAGCAATAGGAGATTGCATTTACCAGGTCAAATTATAATTTCCTATCATTCTAACAAGTGGAACAAAGTGTAAAAATCCTTTTAAGGAAGGTGGATTCAAGTCCAACTACAAATCTCTTAACCGAGTGCACACTCAACAGTGTTGCTAAAGCTCTCAACTGAGTATACTTTAATAGGTCTCCACAGAAACTCTTAACCAGGTAGATCATCAGAAGTGATCAAATTGTAAGCCTTAACCGGCTTCTTCCAGTCTATAGATAGTGAAGATTTTGTGGGTGTCATCCCCACTGTAGTTTTTACTTCCTAACAGGAGTTTTCTACGATATCATATCTTGTCTTATGTACCAATTACTTTCATGAATATTTCTATAAATGTTCACATGTATGTTAAGTTAATGAATTGATATAACTCACATCAAGATAGTATAGATCAGATGAATGGATATACAATTGATTACACAAAGGCTAATTGATTAAAGGATACAAAAGTTTTAGAGGTACTGATTCACCCATCCCCTCTCAGTACACACTTCCCATTAATTCCAACAATTGGTATCAGAGTTAAGTCTCTTCTTTGAAAAACTTAAAATCTTAAGAGAAAAGATCATACAATGGAGAAGTACAGACTTGATAAGAATATTGAAAATAAGAAGCTAGAAATTCAAATATTCTATGAATAGTATAAAGAAGCTAGAATCAACATGAGACAACTGTTAGATGAAAGAAAGATTATGGCATCTTGTTGTAATGAGACAAAATATCATGAGGAAGAGATACCAGATTTCTTTGAGTCTTCAGGATCAACTACAAACAAAGCATCACATACATCAGAAGAAAGCATCACAAGCCTAACTGAAATCAACCAACATCTGGTTGGACAAGTTAAATCTCTGCAAATCGGTCAAGAGACACAAATGGTAAGGATGATTGATGTCATGAACAATGCTAGACAAGTTGAGCAAGAAAGAACACTAGCTATTGATGATAGAAGAAAGATTACAGTAAAGCTACAAGAAAAAGAGTCTGAAATAAAAAAGATTTACAGAGCATCACCATGAGATAACAAATCAGATTATTCTTATGAGTCAAGAGGCAAACAGAATAAATGTTGAACTCATTGAAAGAATAGAAGCTATCGGTGAGCTAAGGGATGGGAATGAAAAGTTGAAACATGAAATAAAACTTCAGTAGCAGCATAATGAAATTATCAAGAAAGCTGAAGAAAGCAATAAAAGAATGGATGATTTTCTTGAAGAACAATGAAGAGTCAACAACAACACCAGACTAGGTTTTACCAAGAATGGAGAATCATCAAATCAAACTAATCCAAATAATGTCTATACAAATTCAAGACCAAGAAAGCTTACATGCAACCATTGTGGAAAGCAAGGTCATACATCAAATGTATGCAAAGGCAAAATGAAAGGTATTCCTAAATCTACATCTTCATTCATAGGATTTTGTTATAAATGTAACAAGAATGGACATAAAGCATATGAATGTAAGTCTGAGATGAAACAACCAAAGAAGGAAACCTACATGGACAAAAATTGTCCTACTTGCAAAATGAATGGGCACACAACTCTTGAATGCTGGAAAAAGAAAAGGCAAGCATGGAAGCCTAAAGGTCAAAAACTCTCTATCAACCAAAGAGAGTCGGTAACCAGTATGTATGGGATTACTACACTTGGACAAATTGTACATCATGTGGAATATATGGTCACATTGTTGCAAACTGTATGAGACAGTGGACTAGAAAGTCTAGAGGCTAGACTAACCCCGGAATGGCATGTTTACACTATCATAAAGTTGGTCATCTCAAGAAAGACTGCAAAGACCGAATGACAGAGACCAACACATATCCCAATGGAAACACCATTGAAGACATCTGGAGAGCAAGAGATAAACTATGGAGAAAAGCTTCAAACATTGATGAAGCTGGACCGAGCAATGCAAATGGTGACACCCCATCTGATGGTTCTGATGACATCACCACCCCCACCTAAGCAGAACAGATAAGTATGGCACTGCATTACCCCAAGTTATTATTTTTATATCAGTTCCATAAAATGTTGATAAAATGCCAAATTAGCGTAAAGAAAGATGCATCATGGTATTACTTGTTAAAATTTGTGATAACTATACTATCAGACATACATACCGAAATCCGTCGGTACAAACTCAAAACTGAGATTGCCTACACTTACCGAGATGTGTCGGTTAAAAGCAAAGTCGCTAGTATAAACCGAGCCTCGTCGGTAACCGAGCAAAGTAAATAAGTGGTTTGCAATACTGAAACCCGTCGGTAAAAGAAAGAGGTATAACGACCGCCCCGAAATGTCATGTGGTCACCGAAGGAAAGTTGAAGTGTTACCAGAAGGACTCCATCTTTACACACCGAAGAGTTGGTAAGCATTTATGACACACCTTTTAGGTCAAATGGTTATAAAAAGGTGACTTGTCGGTCTCATTGTTCACCACGACTAGAGCAGAGCGATGAAGAGCGATTTTCGAACTGAAAGCAACAGGATCACAGAGCGACCACAACTCGACCACCAGCACTCCACAAAGATCAAAAATCATTACAGGTGTATACAGTAAGTTCTATAAACAACTAACAACTCTATTTCACGCATTTTACAGAAAGCCCTAAATCTGAAAAATGGCCACGACATCAAGAACTGTGAAATCAAAGAACACCAAGAAGGATGAGTTCAAGCTCATCAAGAATTCGGTGTGTGAGGAACCAAACTACAAGATTCACCCTGAGGTTGCCTCACAACCCGATGATGTTGGATCAATCTCGCGAATACCAGCTAGGGTTTTGCTTGTCGAGGATGTTCGAGCATTTATACACTGCACGATTGCAGAAATAGGTGATTCAACGATTAAACAAGCTTATAAGAAGCTATGCAATGAAGATGGAACTCTGAAAGATGAACATAAACATATAGAAGTAAAAGGGCTCACCAATTCCCTAATGTTCCCGAAGGTCTTCAAAACTGAGTGGATTCGGTTAGTACTAAGCCGAATGCACAATCATAAACTTTGGCTAGATGAACCGAAGATGATAACCCGAGATGTTATCCATGCGGTCACCAGTTACCCTGTAACCGAGAAGGTAAAAGAACTGAAGCATCCACCCAAGGTCGAGACTAAGAAAATCACAGGAGCCAAATGGGACGGTAGAGGATTGAAAGTTTCCACCATAACCGATGATGAGATGAAATTTAGTGCATGTGTTTTGGGCTACAAATTCTTCCAAGCCAACAGGATGAACAACATAGCATCCAGTGCAGTGGACACAATGTATAAGATTGTGAAGGGAACAAAGTTGGACTTATCTGAACTTCTACTGAATCAGTTAAAAGATAATTTAAAGACTATAAGGAATGCAAAGCCAAACACATGTAAGTTTGGCTCACTCATAATGTGTATTTTCTTCTACTTTGAAGAAACATTCCCATCGGTAGGAGATGTGAAATGGGATAGCACAAAACCGGTCACCATGCAGATCAATGAACATATAGCCTCACTGGGAGATAATTTTGAAATAGTCATGGATGAATACTTTAATGTATTCAAAGACCAAATGCAAAAGAGGGTAAGGATCCCCGAACAACTCAATAAGAAGTATAAAGATGAATTATGTTTTATGGTTGATACAGATCATACTTATATCAAGTCTGTTGTACCGAGGACAGCATGGCTTCAACCATTAGAATATGAGATAATCATTGATCTTGCATCTAAAGCACATGATGCCTTGTTAAATGAGCCACTAGATAAGAAACAACCCAAGTTTGGAACATATGAGGAGGCCAAAACAAGAATAAAATTTGGCCTAGTTGTTAAGAAAATTGTTAGGAAAAAGGACAAGATGGTAAAGAACCTCAAGAAGATACTGTCGGCAACAGAGGAAGGAACCAAGCGGGAGGAAGAAACTGAAAAGGAGAAAGAAACTGAAGGATACCTACCTATTGGTGAAGCTGAAGAAAAGGATGACTCCGAAGCCACTGAGTCAGATTCACCACCTCCTCCACCAACTAAAAATCCAGGGACCACGGTTGCTTCTAGAACTAGAAGCCAAACATCTAAGGATTCAACTCCTTCACCTTTGAAGAAAGGAAAGGTAAGAACATACAAGAGGAAAGTTGCCACACCGAAGAGAGGGAAAAACAAAAGAGGAAGGAAGCTCATCAGAACCCGAGAAGATATTGAAGATACCGAGGAAGATGAAGTTGTAGAGACAGAAAATGTCAAAGTTAAAGCTCCAAAAACTATTGATGACATTTGTAAATCTATTGCAAATTCAGGATCTATTACAAATTCTAAGATTAGAAGATGGTTGAAACTAGATCCAGAAGATTAGAACAAAGTTGAAGACGCCATCATAGCAAAAATGTACAAGTTCAAATATGTACCGGTTCAGTTTGAAAGCAATAATGTACCGAGGGACCTCTTAGACAGACTATACTCCAGATGGACATTTGCTTTGAAGAGTGAAAAGGAAATAAGAAAAAGAGTACTTGTTACTCTCATGCCTTCTGAATCCAAGAAGGAAGAAATAGATGAGATGATGGAGAAACACAAAAAGGAGTTCTTACCGGAGTTGAGAGCCTATAAATTTCTCGAAGGAAAGCTTATAGAGCTTGAACAGGATAGCCATAAGAAATGGTGTAAAATTCTAAACAGACCTACTGAGGAAGAAAGCCTCGAGAAAGACCTACAAAAGAAAGATGTTGATAAGGAAACTCAAGAACAGATCTTAATAAAAGATACAGAAGATGATACATCTGTTGAGTTAGACAACGAAGAAGAAGACACAACCAGCAACAAAAACATGGATGTTGCAGATGAGTCATGGCTTGACACCACAAATGACAACATTATGGATAATATTATCATTGACATAACCGATGACCCAGCAGAGGAAGTTAATAAAGATGAAGATGTCAATACTACAAAGGAAACAACCGATGAGCAGGACACATTAGTTGATACTACACAAGTGAACATACCAGGCAACATGCCAATATTGATATAAGGTATCAATATTCTGCAAGAATCAGACAAGTCACCCAAAAAAGATATTCCTGAGGATGCAGTGGAAGAGGAAAAGAAAGACAACACCGATGATCAGAAAGACATCAAAGACAGTCAAACAGTAACCGATACTGATAAGGTTACAGGAGGAGATTCAAAACAAGTAGATGCAGACACAACAGAGAATAATGTAGAAACAAAGGATGATGAAGCTAAGGACACCAATGAAGGAGATAAACCTAAAGATGACACTCCTAAGGAAACCAACAAAGGTGCTACTGACAATGTGAAGGTGAATGTGGAGATGTCTACAAACACCTGACAAACTGAAACCAACAGACAGCAACAAAAAGAAGCACAACAGGTAACTTCATCAAGCACAACTGAGAAAGCTGAGAAATTGGCAATGGTTTTACATTCAAGTGCTACACAAAAGAAGAAGAAGAAATCTAAGAAGAATAAGTTGGAGCTCACTTTGGATGAAATCATTGAGATACCAAAATGTGACCCAGCTACACTTGATTTTGAAGCATTACAAGAATACGGTGAAATATGCCAAAGAAAGGCATTACAGGAGAAGCTAAAGAAACAACACTGAGACTCAATGGTACTAAAAACAACTAAGGACATCTTGCACCTGATTGTACCCGATGTTGATATTGATCAAAACAAGCCAATTCTTGATCAATTAGCCACTCTCACCGAAGCAATAACAACAAAGAATATTGATGCAGAGAAGGCAACTGAGGAGAGAGCTGAGCAGAAGTATCAACAAAAACTCATTGAGAACATCAGCCAAGAAGTGGCAGTCAACAAGGTAAAGCTATCAGAATTCATTACTGAATTAGATCCAATTATAACTGAAGCTATAACCTTGATTCAACAACTGAGCACATTAGAAAAGTTCACTAAAGGGAATAGTGACAATATAGTATTTAGTTAGATACAGATCTAGCTATCAGTGCTAATAGCTTAACCACCGATGGAGACAATGCAATTAAGTTGCATTATGAGAAGATCATAGAGATAAAAAGGTTAAGGCAGGAACTGTGGGAAGCAGAGACACACTTCAGGGAAGAAGTCACCGAGCTCCAAGCTCAACTTCTACCAAACCTTACACTGCTTCAACAACACATTAGTTCAACACAACAACTGATAGCAACTCTCGAGATATCTGTAGCAGACAGTATCTATGACATGCACTCCAAGATCGCACTCGAGCACATGGCTCTAGAGAACTTAAAAGAACAATGGGAGACAATGATGGAAGACATGAAGTCTTCACACTCCCACATTTTTTATAAGCTCTAAAGTATAGACCTTTGCCCTTAATATAAAAAAAGGGGGAAAATGATATGTATTCATAAGGGCAAATGATATATGAAAATGATATGTATATGATATGTACAGATAGGCAAGCAGTATACAGTATTATACCGACATATACATAGGGGGAGTCAATAAATGACTAAGGATTATGTATGTTGTATATACTTAACATTTTGTTAGTATTTTGCACATATCAATTTTTGATACTAATGTCAAAAGGGGAGATTGATGACATTAATTTGTCATTAGTATGCAAACAACACTTTCGGTAAGCATACACCGAAAGAACAGAACAAAGAGCAAACCAAAAATCAGATATAAAGAGATCACCGAAATGACTAAGTACAAAGAGAACCGACGACACAACTTTGTGTACACCAAAATTGCAAAGTAGAAAGATAAAGAGGAACCCGACAGAGGAACCCAATGTGCAGGATAAAGTGCAAACCAAAGAGACAGTTAAAGAGAAATTGAAAGAACAAAACTGAAAGATAGTCAACTAATTTCAGAAGCATAACCGACCGACAGGAACCGAGAATCAGTTGCAGCCCGCAAAAATTGGATCTGACTTCCACGTCAGATAAAGCAATCTTATTCTATTTATAGGAACTTGATTTGTTTTAAATCCATTTCTTTAGGGAGAAGAAACATGAATGTAAGTCCTTTAATCAGTCTAACTAATTTAAAACACATAGACTAGGAGATCAAGGTACAAGTTGTAAACATGATCTTAGAGTTACCATTGTTTTTCGTGAAACTTGATGATGTCAATCCATCTTATAAATAGATGATGCAATCATTCATTGAAAAAAAAATGTGAATATGAAAGAGAGGATGAATGAAACCTACGAGCACATTTATGGATCAGATTGAAAGTTTCAAGAACCAGAACAACAAAAGGTGAATTTGGTTAGCAAGAACCAAGAACAAAGGCTACCGAGAATCAGAGGTATTACTCAATCACATTAGGTGATAATCTTATTTATGTAAACTTAAATGGATCTGTATCAGCAATAGAAGATTGCATTTACCAAGGCAAATTGTAATTTGCTATCATTCTAACTAGTGGAACAAAGTGTAAAAATCATTTCAAGGAAGGTGCATTTAATAGTCCAACTACAAATCTCTTAACCGAGTGCACACTCAACAATGTTGCTAAAACTCTTAACCGAGTAGACTTTAACAGGTCTCCACAGATACTCTTAACCGGGTAGATCATCAGAAGTGATCAAATTGTAAGCCTTAATCGACCCCTTCCAATCTGCAGATAGTGAAGATTTTATGGGTGTCATCCCCACCGCAGTTTTTACTTTCTAAAAAGAGTTTTCTACGATATCATATCTTGTGTTATGTGTCAATTACTTTCATGAATGTTTCTATAAATGTTCACATGTATGTTAAGTTAATGAATTGATATAACTCACATCAAGATAGTATAGATCAGATGAATGGATATATAATTGATTACACAAAGGTTAATTGATTAAAGGATACAAAAGTTTTAGAGGTATTAATTCACCCCTCCTCTCTCAGTACACACTTCCCATTAATTCCAACATGTTCTTCGGCTAACTTGGGTCCATTGAGGAATATGTTTGACAATATTGATAGGGGTTCCATCCAACCAATTTGCTACCACCTTTGACAAAGATAAGTTTTGAAACACACCTACCTCTAACGGAATGTTCTAGATTTCCCTCCTAGTTTATTGCCAAATTGTCCAAGGGTTCATTTGACCCACCAACTTAAGGAGCATATTTGCTTTCTTGAGAGAGGAAGGTTCCCCCAAGGCTTGGGCTTCCCATTAGTTGTAACCTAGAACATTCAATGATTGATTTTCTTCGACTAGAAATTGATATACAGTTAAAATTCAAAACATCTAAAACATGCAAATAAAGAAACCTGAATTAACATTCAATTGCCAAACAAAATAAAAAGAGAGATAAGGGTATGATGTGATGGACTGGTTGCCTTGTAGATAGTTCTGGTTTGCCGAAAAATAGATTCAAACATTCGTAGCCAAGCTTGGTCTTTTATCTGTACCTCCTCTCTTGCTTGATTTTGTTTTACAATGATATGTTCTTTCCGTTTTGGTTGTTCGAGTTCTAGAACTTTAGAATATGAACTAAAAAATTTGCAGTCAGTCTGGCACAATCTACCTTCATCTCTCTTCTAAGTTTGTTTTACACTTTGCAAATTAACTATGACTTTCTCGTTTTTGATGTTTTGAATGTGAACAAAAGAATGGAAAATCAAATCTCTATTGAACCTTCGGAAATCAATAATTATGAATTCAATCACAAGTACAGACCTTATAAAATCAATAATTATGAATCCAATCAGCAGTCTCGGGAATATCCACTCATAGGAACAATTACAGTAAATATTTCGGATTATACCGAAAGCCCTAATTTAAAGGATGCAAAGATTGCTCTTCAAGTTGGTGTGTCAAAAGACCCATCAATACATACACATACTTTGACCTTTTTTCCACTCATGGTATCATTTCTGTTGGCGCTTAAGGTTTGAACCTGATTATGCTTTTTTCTCATCTTTTTAAGACTTGAATCATCAAAGCTTATAATTGATTTTACGTGAGCATGATAATATGTTTAAAAAGAATATAAGTTAAAATTGAGGATATTTGTATAGTATTGGAGAAATTTTAGATTTACACACATCTCCAGCAAAGGAAATTTACAAACCATCAGGAATTTATTACAATCTATTATAGCCTTTTAGCAAGCTAAAAACTCGTATAAATTATTGCTCAAGTTTTTTTTCAGGTTCCATCTCTTTTTACACAGCTAAGGAGAATTGAACTTGAAAGCTATGTATTTTAAAATTAGACATCCTAGCTAGGAAGGGATCTAAAGAACTCATTTTATTTTACTTTTATTTTGAATTTTCCAAAAAAGTTCACATGCATTGTCACCCCCACAGAACTGAGGTGGCAAATATTTGTCCCTGGGAACTTGGAAAGTATAATTAAACAGACGACTCCTAGAACTATAACATGAAAATCTCTTCATCCACGGCAGCTATACAAGAAAACTCAAAGCAAAATACAGACCCAAAATATGTTACTTGCTCGTCATTCACCTTGTTTGGGAGCAGATACATCTATTTGATACCAAACTTCTCCAACAACTCTTGCTCAATTTTCATCCTCACAGGAAGAATGGTGCTGTACTTGGAGTAAACATCTTTGTCCCCTGCAGGAGCAGAAAGTTTACACATCAATGATGTTTCTTCTGCTTTACCTTCATATAGGTATGAAATAGGTATAAATCTTCCTTCTTTGTGACATGCCCATCCATGAGCTGCTCTCAATGAAGCGCCCAACGAAGCCGAATCTGCAAGCACCAAAATAATGGAAGCTAAATCACATGAACAAGGACAATTAGAAAATATTTTTGAAATGCAGGAGTGCTTGATATTTTCTGAAATCAGTCTTCTTTGAATCATTCAAAATGATGAATCTCCTTGAGTGTACTTTCACTCTTCTAAGCTATTTGATTGGTTAATCATAAGAAAAAGGAACTATTGTGGTATTTTGGATTCTTTTAGGCCACTTCTATGACACTGCCACAGACCTAAACTTTGTCACTGTAAAATCTTTTTGAACAATTCAGTTTTCTTCACCTATGCGGGCTGTGACAAATGCAAAAGTGATCCATATGATCCATGGGATATGTTTGAAAGAGGTATGATATAAAACATTGGTAAATTACATACCTGGCCTTTCAACAGTATAGACAGAGCAGCCAAATATTGAAGCAAGCAACGAAAGGATACGACTATTTGATGATGCTCCACCAGTTGCTATCAGACGTTCTGGTGGTGATGGCATACCTATCCTCTCAGAGTGTGCACGCATTGAAATAAATTGGCCTTCCAAAATTGCTCGAACCTTAAGTCATACCATAAGAAAACTCATCATATCCCATGTATAGGAAGGTGCAAGTTTTTAAGAGATGAGTTAAGCATGTCAGACCTTTTAAATTAAATAAAAGATAAAGAACAAGAACATGAATGGTTATGCATCTGTATGCACAAAAGTGTTTTCACTGCTTTACTATCAGACTCTACGAGTCAAAACAAAGATGTTTACTGGCCTACCTCAGAAGAAGCATTGAACTCTGGTACTTGATGAGCTGTTACATGACTCTCGGCATTATTCTCATAGTTGCTAAGCTGGTAATGATGAATTCCAACTTCAAGGAGCACAATTAAATTCTCAAGTTAAACAGGAATCCTTGAAACTCGAAACTGGATAAATAAACAGATAAACATAATCCTTGGATTATAACACTAGTTTAATTACAATAACCAAAAGAGTCCCAAAATCATTTGAATATCACCTGGGAGAGGAGGTAAAATCTCAGGTTCTTTATAGTAAAATCCCATTTTGCCATCTGCAGATTTATATCACATAGATATTTGTCTGAGTGAATAGTCTGAGGAGAACTTCCATAGCAGGAAATGAATATATGCCACTTATAAAATTCCTTATTTATTTCTCTTTTTCTCGTCTGTGGAGCAGTATAAAGGAATGTTCTAAAATTTAAGTATACTTGAATAGCTTGAAGAAAAGGCAACCTCTAGAATATATCCTCTCTACATCCAACTCACATTACTATGTTAGCTTTTGTTGCCCTAACACATTTATTACTAAACTGTGACATTTTTCACATTTATGATGTGAATGTAACAGTAAATGTATTATTCATGTCACAAGATGTTTGACCCTACATTTGATAAATCACAAGTTCTTATACAAATGTAGAACATGAATGTGGATGAAAAAAATTGCTCATGTCAAAGTAAAGGGAAACCATTTAGAGGAGGCGTTTGGTCTATAAATTCATTGAACATGTCCCACGATCCATTTGCACAGCGGTTCCGAATTTCTGGAAGAATCAAGAAAAAGGTATTCTTTTAGATTATAGCCAGAATAACAGCACGGGTATCCCCAACTTTAAAAGATAATATAACTTCTCACAAAATAAAAGATACCACCTTCACGTGTCAGAGATCCATTTTTGTAGACCAGCATCACCATATAGCAATTTGGATCAACAGGATTAGGTAAAACGTGTCCTTCTAGACCAGGTTGTGGTTCACTTGTGATGCCAAATACCTACTTGCCAAATGAATTGCATGCATCCATTATAAATTATAATAGAAGACATAATATTATATTTGATAAACTACGGACATAAAAGGAAGGACAGTATTAGAAGAAATAGAAATCAACTATATAATTGTGACTGAAAGAAAATGAACAGTGCGTAAATCTAATCAGTGCAACTTACTACATCACTGGTACCCAAACTGATTGCAAGATCTCCAGGGCGGTTCAATGCCAGGCCTTTGGTTCAGAGAAGAAGAATATTAGTATTTATCATTACATATTAAACCTTTGATATTTACAAATAGGTTTTTCAGTGTACATTATTATTTAATTTTTGCATTACATCCTCCTTATATTGCCTTCTTTCAAAGAGTAGTTTGCTAAATTTTATCATGTTAAACACTTTTTACACAACAGGAAACCCTGAAAAATGGAGAGAAGTAAAACTAGTTAAACAATAGCATCGGCTCACAACAGACCCAGGAAAAATCATAACTTCCTTTTTCAAACTATGATGAAAAGCAGTAATTTATATACAACAATTGCAGGAGTTTCTAACCTTATATCTCATTTATAATTTCAGCATTTTTTGACTGAGAAATGAACTGCAAGGTTTGGGGAAGTCGCCCTTGTGAAAACTTGATGGTTAACAGTATTAAACATATATTTATCAGGGGGTTATCAGTTATGAATACTCCCTATAGGATTGCAATACATCCCATTGCATTGATCAACAATATTTGACATCTCTCGATGTCTCACCTATGAACTATTAATAATAAAGCATTGCATTTCCCTAGTTTTGAAAAGAAAGCCTGACAAATATTTAGTTTCAGGCTCCATCTGTAGCTCTTCTTGATAAGTGCATCATACACAAACATCACAAAAACAAGTATATGTTTCTAAAATCAATTTACTGAGAAGAAAATACGGTTGAGAAAATAAACCTGCCAAGCTATTTGGATTGTCTCCAGACCATTGAATAACTAAACATTTTTTGTCAAACATAAACCTGAAATATTAACACCAATTATTAATTATAGATATCATCAGAAGCACATTATGGTATAAGGGAAAAAATGCATAGAAAGAGTGCACTTTAATTTTTTTTATAAAAATGATACTAAAGAATTAAAAAAATAACTAATAAAATGAATCTACAGTTCTTAACAGCAGTAAAAAGGATATATCTTTTCATATCCAGCACTGAAATTTACATTCACAAAAAAAGTCTATTTAATTCAGGATTGATGTACAGGACAAAGTCAAGTTACTTGAATAAATTTGATATTTTCAGCCTGTCTTCCCAGAATTTCATGTTGTTGTTTGATGGGAAGCTTACTTTTAAACTTTGTTTTGTTAAGTGGATAGGTCTCAATTTATGTTATAGTTTAAGGTCAAGTCATTTGAAAAGATTGGCATTTCCAACTTTACTTCAGTATTTTGCCCTGAAAATTTATAAAATACATACTTACATGCAGAAGATCAGTCTATCTTTGACAGTAGGATAAATATTTAAACAACATGCTCCACGAAAGACACAAAAACAAAGGATGAAAGCATTTGGTCTGAAATATTATATTAACGCACAAAATATTGTAAGTACACATTTTAACTCCTTTAAGTTTAGGATGAAGCCAAGAAAATTCCAATTCCAATTATGAGTAAAATAGGCTGCATGTAGAAATACACTGTAGATGTTCTGGAATGTCTGTCTCAAAAAAATCACCTGTAATGCTAAGGGATTAACTAAATTAAATTTTAACAAAATCCTTGAGATACTCTGTTTGTGGTGGAGATGAGATAGATTCAAAATTCAAACAAAAATTGAGAGTAACAATGATGGCTCTTAAGTTCAACATAACGTATCTGAAATTACTTGATCTGGTTAAGATTGTTTGACATTGTTGAATTCTATTGCAAAGATGATAGAAATATTGAATATATTATTTGGAGATTTAAAATGAGAATACTTTATACTTCAATGACTATTAATGTACAGGAGCAATTTTAAAAAGTTAATTAGATGATAATGATTCACATCAAAATCAAATTGGCAGAGTATTACAGAAATTGTAAGCTTTTACAAGGTAAATAAAGAAATCATATTGTTGGAATATTATTGAAAGCGTAGACTTTTACAAGGCAAGTAAAGAAATCATAAGGTTGTTATGATTAGATGAAAATTTCAAGAACATTGAAATGGTCAGACCTATCATCCTAAAATTAAATGAAAAGGTGATCACAAACAATTTTAAAAATCTAGATAGAGAAATTCAAACTCTCCATCAAAAAGTATCTGAACTAATTCTGTCAATCAAATGATTTATTGGACACAAGGCACCTAAACATAGAACAACTGTATGTTGATGAAGCAAAAAAACAATTTCACACAAACTTCTACCATCAGCAAACTTAAGGAAAAGAACAATTTCACACAAATTTCTACCATCAGCAAACTTCTTAAGAAAACAAGGGATACAAAGCATCATAAAACTGTAGTACTGAACAAATTCGTCTACCTATCTACAAAATATGTACTCAAATTTCCAGCCACAGCATGAGGTGGAGCCAATGGTCCAAGCTTTTCTTCCAAGTCTGGAGCAGTGGCCTGGGAATCAATGACATTCAAATCAAAATCAGTTTAAAAAGCAAACAAACCAGAGTTAGATCAAGTTTCCCAAGGCAATAGGCTAAATTTTCCCAGTGGGAGTTCTCATAGGCAATGTAGTCCCTATACTTCCTATCATCACATACACAGAAAATAACTCCATGCATATTAGTGACTACCATAAAACCTTGTTCATTTACATAGCTACAAAATTTATGTTATTCATCTTATTGGTAATATCAGATGGCGAACAGAGTAAACAAACCTCTAAGGCTGCCTTTGACCAAATTCGTTTTCTTAGATCCATCAAATTCATCCCTGCTCCATCAGTCTCGTCTATGCTAGCATAGCCACCAATTAAAAGGGATGCCATGAAAGAACTCACAAGTGAAATTCTTTCAGTATTGTCATATACCTGCTTTTGTGTCTGATATATTTTCCGTATCTGAGGTCCAGTGTATCTTTCAAAAGCACAGGACCCAGTAAGCAACGACAACTCAGCTGCCCCACCAATCGCATTCTCAATTTCTCTACACTGCACTTTTGTACTACTGTCCATCCAAATGGGTGATTCGTTTGTAGAGAAAGCATCATGAAGTTGCACGGCCAAATATTCTTTTGGATTCAATCGTTTCAGAATCGAATCCAGGGTTCCCTTTTTCCAGTAAACACTCCCGTGCTGCTGTCCGCTTCCAGATATTGCCCTAACCTTGTCAAACTTAAAATCTGCCTTCTTTAATTTGTTAAGAATGAGGTCGAGAGCTTCTACCCACATCAAAGGAGGTGATACAACTCGTCCACTACCAGAGGGGCCTCTGTAAACTCCATCCTTAGTTTTGTAATGGGGTAGCTCTGAGTCAAAATGAACAATTTCAGAAGAGACGATGCGAAGATTGTTGTCCAAAACAGTCGCTTTGAGAGACCTGTAAATTGAATACAATCAAAAAATTGGATTATTTGTAAGAAACGGACAACAGATTTAAAACGCATGTTAAATAATTAGATACAATTTTGGACATAATATTTCCACAACCCATTTTGGATGCGTTTAACTACTTCTGGCAGATACTGTGTGAGAGTTTTTCTATTAATGTTTTGGATCATGCTCTGTGATCCATCAAAAAGATGAGGACGATTTTAAAAATTAGATTATAAAGGGTAAACGGAGAAAAAGTGAATGAATTGTTATGAATTCCGTTATAAAATTGGTATATCAGGACAACAAAGACCAGATATGTGATTGGAAGCCCATAAAAGTAAAATATCTAATATTGATAATCTGAATACCAAAAAAGTTTACAGGCCTTGAATACTTGTTTGCTGGAAGATGGCTGGAATTTGAAAACAGGAAGATGTATTTTTTGTACGGCCAAATTCTCATTTTGGTCCAAAATGAGAATTTGGCCGTACAAAAATACATCTTCCTGTTTTCATCTTCCAGCCATCTTCCAGCAAACAAACGGGGCCTAAAATACTTGCATTCTCCAAGACAGGAATTTCCAAGACATTTCCAGTAAAATATAAAATATTTACGGCCAAAAACATCTCTCAAATATTTAAAAACGTCTCCAAACCAAATTATTTAAGCCCTTAGCAAGAAGAAAAGACGAATCGTCACATGCTTAAACCCAATTTGAGTAAAAGAAACCTAAAATAAGAAAGCACATTTCTAGTTATCAATTGTCGGAAATCAAGCACTGTAAGAGCAGCCAGCGAATCCTCCAAATTTACCTGCTTAAACCCTATCAAAAAGAAGAGATTAACCCACAATCACAAATTTACAATAAAAAATGAAAAAATAGCCAGCTAGCAAATAGTAGACATTAAGGAAGATGAGACCAGCCAAGAGCATTGGAGTCTGGCAATCATTATTAACGACATACTTTAGATACTGTTTATGTTAATGAAGATTCTAACAGCAATTGATAAAGAAAATTCAATGTGCAGTCTTCTGAAAGTCTAGTTTTTGGAACTTATGGTATAAAATTCAAATGGGTATTTTTTCAATGTCTGAAGTTAGACAAACATGTTCTAAAATAGCAGGTGAATACCCCCAACACTACATGAATCTAATTAAATTTACTGAAATTGATAATACACTAATTGCATAAATCATATTAGTTGTCCATGCAAAGTAGAAATGAACATACTGTGTAGAGCTGTCTAAACCCAGAAACAGTGCATCTTCAGGAAGTGCGTACGCAGCCATGATCTCGCCTCTGCTTGTCTTGAGCGAACAAATCCTCGATCTATTTTTGAATGCCTTGAATGATTTGAGCTTACTTTTTTTTAAATTGTGGAATGATATATGCTGAGAATGGGGATCCGGATAAAATATGATTTGGAATTGAGGGCAAGAAGCCTTAAATTTAGTGCTATCGGAGAGGATAATTCAACGCATAGATGGCCTATTTACATGCATTCGAAGGCGGATTTGTGTTACCTATAGCTGTTGTAGGCAGGAGTTGAATGCATTGATTTATCTCTGTGGCTCCAAAATTTGATCCTCAGAGCTTTTTTTTTAATGAGTTTGTTATTTTCTCCCAATTTCTGAGATTATATTAGATAAGGACGAAATTGAAATACAGCGAATTAAAACTTTTCATCGTGGGAAAATACGTGTTATGTATAGCAGTACGGTATTTTCGGGGAATTGCAGTAAAGGCGGAATTCGTAATGGCGACAAGTATTTCGGGAGAATTTAATGCCTCCCTGAAATTTTAAAGCAGAAATCAAGTTAGATCAAATTTTAGAGATGGATTAAAAAACGAACAATGTGAAAAATAAATGAGAAGTAAGAGTGTTTATTTTTAATATAGAAGATAAAGATTAATGTTAATTTAATTTGATTTTGATTTTATGTTTTTTAATCCTATGTGTCTCTTGTTAGTGTAGCCATGGTCTTGATCTTTTCAATAGCAACAACCTTGTGTTTGTAAGCAAGAGGCAAGGATCTAAGTATATTAGAAACAATTTCATCCCCATCCAATTTTCCCCCTCTATATCTGATTCCACAAATAAGCTCATTCACCTTCAGTAGTAAGAAGTAATGTTTTCATCCTCGCTCATCTTCAATGCCTCATATTTCTCTTTCAAACTTTGCAACTTGGCTTGCTTCACACATGCATCTCCTTCATGCAAAACCTCTAATTTTGTCCATATTTGATGTCCAGTCTCTAATTCCATGGCATTTGTATATTTTGTATCCAACAAGGCGCTCAACAATGCTTCTTTTGCTCTAATATTCTACTCAAATTGTTTCTTCTCATATGTAGTAGCAGTAGAAAGATCTGCAGGAGGATTGATAAGATTTCTTTGTGATCTCCTGGAGTAATATTCTCTGATGCATCTCAAGTGTGTAATCATTCGACCCTTCAATATGGAATAGTTACTACCTTCAAATCTCGGACTCTCCTTCTTAAAAGTTGTCATCCTAGATCTCCTCAAGCGATCAAGCTTCCAAAAGAGGACTTAGCTCTGATACCAATTGTTAGAAACAAGGCAACACACACAACTGAGAGGGGGGGTGAATTAGTTGTGTCCAAAAACTCAAAATCTCAATCACCTCGTAACCTTTAATTCTCATATTTGAATGATGAACATTAAAGCAAGATCACAACACATAACACCGAGATTTTTGACGTGGAAGCCCAGTTAAGGAAAAAACCACGGTGGGGATCAAACCCACAAGATGATGTACTCTGTTAAAAATATTATACCATGTCAGGAGTATTAAATGGGGAATGCACATGCAATAAGACACACTACCTAGAGCTCTTAGCTCAAATACAACGAGGGCTACAACCCAAAGGAAGGCTCACTGTCTTACAAAAACTAGATGGACAACAATTCAATGTGGACTACAATCCACTAATCATGAACTGGCTGATAGCATCTCTGTTATGTCAATACAGTTCCAATGAAGTACTTCAGATCTCTACCTCAATTATAGAATCCACTCATACTTCTTTGCATACACACATTTGATCCACAAAGGGATATTACATCATTACATTTATACAATTCATCCATTTATTTCTTCAAGATCAGCCAAGGACCTAAATCACAAAAATTTAATCAAATACAATACAATCATCAATGTGATCCAAAACATGTTGGCAAAGACATAGTAAGGATCCAAATCTTCATCCTCGAACATGCTCCAGCTCCATAAATCACGCCTTGATCCATTGCAACACGCTACACCACCATGTCGACCAAAAATAATAAGAACACCAACACACCACAAGAAAATCATCAAATCTGATCACATAGCTCAATCCAATCCAGCAACATGAACATAACACAATCTAGAAATATCAACAAGCAACGTGAAATACCATAGCAACAACCAAAACAACTATGTCTCATAATTTACTATTATCTCTGCACTGTTTAATAAGAACATCAATCAACAACCTCTGTCACTTAAGAAAAATAGCTTGCCAACATCCAAATCATGAACCATTCGAGCTGAGGACACACATCCATGTCCTAAACTCACCACCGGGTTAGCAACCAAAAATATTGCATAGTGAACCACACTAATCCAAACACTAAAATATTGTCTCTTTCTGAACATCCAAAATACCAATCTTTGATCAATCATCCATAACTTACTTGAATCACCATGCGAACCTCTATAAATTGACATAAGTCAACTATAGACATCCTTGAAACCATTTGTACATTCGCAACATCTGATCTTCAATACAATAGTCATACCAAACCAATCTTCTCACTAGACATGCCAGGAACATTGTCACAAATAGTAGAAATATGTTGACATCAATGACAAAACATCAATGTTAGGACATATATGCATGGTAACCCAATAAGTTCACCATTTGGCATTGATGGCAACATGTGATGTGAAAAATGATCAATCCACAAAGAAATCATATCAATGGTACTACCAACAATATCCATAATATTGTCTTTTAGAGTCTCTCTAACAAATCTTCTCCACTTGAGAACAATCTCTCCCACCTAGTTTCGCACTTGTTTTTCACATGGCTATTGTAGTATGTAAAATATGTTAGAGTAATAATTATTTCACTTATTAATTAAATCATTTGATTTAATTATTGATTTAATTATTAAGTCTCTTATTATCACTAGTTTACTTAAGCTAAACTTTAGACATATAATAATTAATTTTTTTATTAATTGTTATCATGCAACCTAGGTTTCTCCTTTTTAGGGTTTTGATCACCTTTATTGTTGGAATTAATGGGAAGTGTGTACTGAGAGGGGAGGGGTGAATCCGTACCTCTAAAACTTTTGTATCTTTTAACCTTTATCCTTTAGGTAATCAGTTGTTCATCCAACCATCTATTCTATACTATCTTGATGCAAGATTTATTAATTCATAAACTTAATCAAACATGTGAACATTCATAGAAACATTCATGAAAGTAATTGACACATAACACAATATATGATATCATAGAAAACTCTTGTTAGGAAGTAAAAACTGCGGTGGGGATGGCACCCACAAATTCTTCACTATCTGTAGATTGGAAGGGGTCGATTAAGGCTTACAATTTGATCACTTCTGATGATCTACCCGGTTAAGAGTATCTGTGGAGACCTGTTAAAGTCTACTCTTTTAAGAGTTTTAGCAACACTGTTGAGTGTGCACTCGGTTAAGAGATTTATAGTTGGACTGTTAAATCCACCTTCCTTGAAAGGGTTTTTACACTCTGCTTCACTCGTTAGAATGATAGAAAATTACAATTTGACCTGGTGTATGCAATCTCCTATTGTTGATTACAGATCCATTTAAGATTACATTCAAATAAGTATATCACCTAATGTGATTGAGTAATACCTTTGATGCTTGGTAGTCTCTGTTCTTGGTTCTTGATAACCAAATTCACCTTTTGTTGTTCTGGTTCATGAAACTTTCAATCTGATCCATAGATGTGCTTGTATGCTTCATTCATCCTCTCATCCATTCTCACATGATACATTAATGAATGATTACATCATCTATTTATAAGATAGATTGACCTAATCAAGTTTCACGTAAAACAATGTTAACTCTAAGATCATAGGTTTACAACTTGACCTTGATCTCCTAGTATATGTGTTTTAAATCAATTAGACTGATTAAAGCACTTACATTCATGTTTCTTGTCCCTAAAGAAATGGTTTTAAAAACAAATCAAGACTCTATAAATAGAACACGACTATTTTATCTGGCGTGGAAGTTAGATCCACTTTTTACGGGCTACAACTGACTTTCGGTTTCTGACGGTCGATTATGCTCTGAAGTCAGTTGAATGTCTTTCGGGTTCCTTGCTTGAAATGATCTCTCGATTTCCTCTTTAAATGTTCTCTCGGTTTGCACTATGACCTTCTTTGTCAGGTTCCACTTTATCTTTTCCATTTTGCATTTTCGGTTTACACACAAAATTGTGTCGTCGATTTTCTTTGTACTTAGCAGTTTTTGGTGATCTCTGATATCTGCATTTTCAGTTTGCTCTTTGTCCTATCTTTCGATGTATGCTTACCGAAAGTGTTCTTTGCATACTAATGGCAAAATAATGTCATCAATCTCCCCCTTTGACATTAGTATCAAAAACTTATATGTGCAAAATACTAACAAAATGTTAAGTATGTACAACATATATAGTCCTTAGTCATTTCATGACCCCCCCTATGCATATGCTGCTATATCATTATTTTCCCCTTTTTCAGTATACTATATAGTTGCTTATCTGTACATATCATTATTTTCCCCCTTTTTTGATATTAAGGGCAAAGGTGTATACCTTATAGTTTATCAAAAATGTGAGAGTGTGAAGACTTCATGTCTTCCATCATCTTCTCTCATTGGTCTTTCAGGTTTTCTAGAGCCATGTGCTCGAGTGTGATCCTTGAGTGCATATCATAGATGTTGTCTGCTACAGATATCTTAGGGGTTGCTATCAGTTATCTTTCTGAACTGATATGTTGTTGAAGCAGTATCAGATTTGGTAGAAGTTAAGTCTGGAGCTCGGTGACCTCTTCCTTGAATTGTGTTTCTGCTTCCCACAGTTCTTGCCTTAACCTTTTTATTTCATTAATCTTTTCATAATGCAACTTAATTACATTGTCTCCGGAGGTTAAGCTTTTAGCACTATTAGCTAGATCAGAATCTAACTTTGCTATGTTATCACTATGATCCTTAGTAAATTTCTCCAGTGTGCTTAGTTGTTGAATCAAGGAAATAGCTTCAGCAATAATAGGATCTAATTCACTTATGAATTCTGAAAGCTTTACCTTGTTAACTGCCACTTCTTGGCTGATTTTCTCAACAAGTTTCTGCTGGTACTTTTGCTCTGCTCTCTCTTCAATTGCCTTCTCTACATCAATGTTATGTGTTGTAATGGCTTTTGTGAGAGTGGCTAGTTGATCAAGTATTGGTTTATTCTGATCAACATCAATGTCGGGTACAATCTAGTGCAAGATGTCCCTAGTTGTTTCCAATACCATGGAGTCTCGGTGTTGCTTCCTCAGCTTCTCTTGTAATGCCCTCTGGCATATTTCACTGTATTCCTTCAGTGCTTCATAGTCAAGTGTGGTTGGGTCACATTTGGGGATCTCAATCATTTCATCTAAAGTGACTTCCAACTTACTCTTTTTGGATTTCTTCTTCTTCTTCATAGTTTCACTTGAGTGCAAAACCATAGCCATCTTCTCATCTTTATCTGTGGTACTTGATGAAGTTACTTATGGTGTTTCCTTTTTGTTGCTTTGTTTCAGTGCCAGCTTGTCAGTTTTCTGTAGACATCTCTACATCAACCTTTACATTATCGGTAGCAAATTTTTTTGGTTTCCTCTGGAGTGCCATCTTTGGGTTTTCCTCCTTCATCGGTGTCCTTAGCTTCATCTTCCTTTTTCTGTCCATCCTTCTTGGTGGTGTCTCCATCTGTTTGCTTTTATTCTCCTTTTGCAACCTTGTCTGTTTCAGTTACAATATGAGTGTCTCTGATGTCTTTCTGATCATCGATGTTGTCTTTCTTACCTTCATCCCCTGCATCCTCGGGAATGCTTGAATCTTTATCAAGTGACTTGTCTATTTCTTGATAAATATTGATGGCTTGCACCAATATTGGCATGTTTCCTAGTATGTTCACCTATGAAGTATCTATTGTGGTGTCCTGTTCATTGATTGTTTCCTTGGTAACAGTGACATCTTCATCCTTTTGTATTTCTTCTGCTGGGTCATCGGTTATGTCGATGACTATATTATCCACAATGTTGTCCTTGGTGGTGTCCGGCCATATTTCATATACAAATTCCACATTCTTATTGTTGGTTGTGTTCATTTCTTCTTTATCTAACTCAACTGATGTGTCATCTTCTGTATCTTTGATGATTATGTGTTCTTGAGTTTCCTAATTTTCATCTTGTTGTTGTTCTTTTTCGTGGCTAGCTTCCTCAATAGGTCTATTGAGTATTTTACTCCATTTCTTGTGACTTTCTTGTTCAAGCTCTATAAGCCTCCCTTCAAGAATTTGTAGGCTCTCAACTTGGGTGAGAACTCCTTTTTATGGTTCTCCATCATCTCATCAATTTCTTCCCTCTTGGATTCAGGAGGCATAAGAGAAACAAGTACTCTTTCCCTTATCTCATTTTCATTCTTTAATGCAAATGTCCATCTGGAATATAATCTGTCCAAGAGTTTCCTTGGTACATTATTACCTTCAAATTGAATTGGTATGTACTTGAATTTCTACATCTTTTCAATGATGGCATCTTCTACTTTGTTTTGATCTTCTGGATCCAATTTTAGCCATCTTCTTATCTTAGAATCTGTAATAGATCCTGAATTTGTAATAGATTTACATACCTCATCAATGCTTTCTGGAACCTTAATATTTTCTTCTTCTACACCTTCATCTCATTCGGTGTCCTCAATGTCTTCCCTTGTTTGAACAAACCTTCTTCTCTTTGATTACCCTCTTTTCTATGTGGTCGGTTTCCTCTTGTAGGTTCTAACTTTTCCTTTCTTCAAGGGTGAAGGACTTGATTCCTTAGCTATTTGGCTTCTTGTTCTTGAAGCAAATGTGGTTCTTGGCTTCTTTGCTGGTGGAGGAGGTGGTGAATCTGAATCTATGGCCTCAGAGTCATTCTTTTCTACAGTTCACCGATGAGTGACTAATCTTCAATCTCTTCCTCCTTGTCAACTTATTCTTCCTATTTAGTTTCTTCTTCTGTTGCCGACAATATTTTCTTTAGATTCTTGACCATTTTATCCTTTTTCCTAATTATTTGCTTTACAACTAGGCCAGATTTGATTCTTGATTTGGCCTCCTCATAAGTTCCAAACTTTGGTTGTTTATTATCTAATGGTTCATTTATCAATGCATCGATTGTCTTGGATGCTTGATCAATATTTACCTCATATTCCAGAGGTTGTAACCATGTTGTCCTTGGTACAATAGGTTTTATGTATGTGTGGTCGGTATCAACCATGAAACATATATCATCTTTGAATTTCTCTATAAGTTGTTCAGGGATCCTTACCCTTTTCTGCATTCGATCCTTGAATCCTGCAAAGTACTCATCCATGATTGTTTCAAAGTTGTCTCTCAATGATGTTATGTATTCACTGATTTACATGGTGATGGGTTTTGTGGTGTCCCATTTTACATCTCCTACTGATGGAAATGTTTCTTGAAAGTAGAATAAAATGCACATGATAAGTGATCCAAACCCACTTGTATTTGTCTTATCATTTCTTATAGTCCTCAATTTTTCTTCTAGCTGGATCAGTAGAAGTGCCGACAGATCCAACTAAGTACCTTTCTTTACAATCTTGTATGTTGTATCTACTGCACCAGATGCTATGTTGTTCATCTTTCTTGCTTGGAAGAATTTATAACCTAGAACACATGCTCTGAATTTAAGTTCATCATCGATTATAGTAGATACCTTCAGTCCTCTGCCATCACACTTTGCTCCGATGTTCTTCTCAATCTCAGCCTTGGGTGGATGTTTCAATGCTTTTACCTTCTCGGTTACAAGGTAACTGGTGACTGCATGGATAACATCTCTGGTTATCATCTTAGGCTCATCTATCCATAGCTTGTGATTATACATTCAGCTCAGTACTAACCAAATCCACTCAGTTTTGAATGCCTTCGGGAATAATAGGGCTTTAGTGAGCCCTTTCACCTGTATGTGCTTGTGTTCATCCTTTTATGGATCCATCTTTGTTACACAACTTCTTGTAAGCTTGTTCCACCTCTAAATCACTAATTTATGCAATCTTGGAGTGGATGTAAGCTTGCACGTCTTCGACGAGAAAAACCCTAGCTGGTATTTGCGAGAATGCTCCAACATTGTCGGGTTCTGAAGCAACCTCAAGGTAAATATTGTAGTGTGGTTCCTCACATACAAAATTCTTGACAAGTTTAACCTCATCCTTCTTGATGTTCTTCTGTTTGGTGATTCTTGAGGTCGTGGCCATTGTTTCAGAGAAATTTAGAGCTATCTAAAAAATGCATAAATAGAGTTCTCAGTTGTCGTAGTAACTTACTATTTACACCTGCAATGATCACTGCTTTGTTGGAGTGCTCTGGTCGAGTTGGAGTCACTCTGTGATGATGTTTGTTGTTTGCTCAATTTTCTCTCTTGTCGCTCTGCTCTAGTCATGGTGAAGAATGAAACCCTTTTGTCACCCTTTTATAGGTGTTTGCCCTAAAAAGTGAGTCATTAATGCTCAACCACTCCTTGGTGTTTGAAGACGGAGTTCATTGGTTAAAACATTAACTCCTCTCTTTGTTGATAATGTGACGTTTTGGGGCGGTCATTTAACTCTTTGCATTTTAGTGACGGGTTTCGGTGTTGTGCGCAAACAACTTATTCACCTTGCTTGATTATCAACGAGTCTCAGTTTACACTTAGCAACTTTGCTTTCTCATGTTAACCGACGTTTCTCGGTAAGTGTAGGTAGTTTTAGCTTTGAGTGTATACCAATGGATTTCGGTATGTATTACCCGATAGCATAGTTATCATAGATTTTAACAAGTACTATTATGATGCATCTTTACTTATGCTAATTTGGCATTATATCAATATATTATGGAACTGATGTAAGATAATACATAGTGTAATGTAGTTCCATACTTACTTTCTCTGCTTAGGTGAGGGTGGTGATGTCCCCGGATCCATTGGATGGGGTGTCACCATTTTCATTGCTAGGTCCAACTTCATCATTGTTTGAAGCTCTTCTCTACATTTTTTCGCTCATTCTCCGGATGTCTTCAATGGTGTTTCCATTGGGATATGTACTGGTCTCTGTCATTCGGTCTTTGTAGTCTTTCTTGAGATGACCAATTTTATGACAGTGTAAGCATGCCATTCTGGGGTTAGTCCAGCCTCTAGACTTTCTATTCCACTGCCTCATACAGTTTGTAGCAATGTGACCAAATCTTCCACATGTTGTACAATTTGTCCAAGTGTTGTAATCCCATACATACTATTACCGACTCTTTTCAGTTGATAGAGAGTTTCTTGACCTTTTGGCTTCCATGCTTGCTTTTTCTTTTTCTAACATTCAAGAGTTGTGTGCCCATTCAGTTTGCATGTAGGATAGTATTTGTCCATGTAGGTTTCCTTCTTTGGTTGTTTCATCTCAGACTACAATCATATGCTTTATGTCCTTTCTTGTTACATTTATAACAAAATCTTATGAATGAAGATGTAGATTTAGGAATACCTTTCATTTTGCCTCTGCATACATTTGATGTGTGGCCTTGCTTTCCACAGTGATTGCATGTTAGCTTTCTAGGTCTTGGATTTGCATAGGCATTCTTTGGATCAGCTTGATTGGGCGATTCTCCATTCTCAGTAAATCCTAGACTGGTGTTGTTGTTGAGTCTTCGTTGTCCTTCAAGAAAATCATCCATTATTTTATTGCTTTCTTCAGCTTTATTTATAATTTCATTGTGCTGCTGCTGAATTCTTATTTCATGTTTCAACTTTTCATTTTCATCCCTTAGCTCACCGATAGCTTCTATTCTTTCAATGAGTTCAACATTCATTCTATTTGCCTCTTGACTCATAAGAATAATTTGATTTGTGATCTCATGTTGATGCTTTGTAAGTCTTTGTATTTCAGACTCTTTCTCTTGTAGCTTTTCTGTAATCTTTCTTCTATCATCAATAGCTAGTGTTCTTTCTTGCTCAGCTTGTCTAGCACTGTTCATGACATCAATCATTCTTACCATCTATGTCTCTTGACTAATTTGCAGAGATTTTACTTGTCCAGCCAGATGTTGATTGATTTCAGTTAGGCTTGTGATGCTTTCTTCTGATGTGTCTGATGCTTTTCTTGTAGTTGATCCTGAAGACTCAAAGAATTTTCTATCTCTTCCTCATGATAATTTGTTTCATTATAGCGAGTTGCCATAATCTTTCTTTCATGTAACAATTGTCTCATATTGATTCTAGCTTCTTTATACTGCTCATAGAAGATCTAAATTTCTAGCTTCTTATCCTCAATACTTTTGTCAAGTCTGTACTTCTCCATTGTATGATCTTTTCTCTTAAGCCTTTAAGCTTTTCCAAAGAAGAGACTTGGCTCTGATACTGTAGACACCTAAAATTGACCAGGTGTATCTCAAGCATTCCAAATTATAAATCTCAGCCAAATGCTTCAAAATATTATCTCAATGCAAAACAAATGGATCTAATCAAATCAAATGGACAAAATTCAAATCAAATTAAAAGATCAAATAATCATGAAATTAAATAATTAAATTCAAGCATAAAGGGATTAATCAAATTATGCAATTGATTTTTCAATTGTATAGTTCAAATTAAAAGATCAAATCCAACCCAATCACTCTTCCATGGCTAATTTAATTAAATGATGGAGTTATTTAATTCCTAATATCTTTGAGACAACCAACCAACTTTCCCTCCATTTGAAAACACCTCAAAGCTTTTGACTTAACCAAACTTTGATCATGATCAACTCACTCTACCCCCTACCCTTGGGAAAAAGCTATAAATACAAGGCATTTCCTTTGTTTTTGGGATCCAAGAATTAAAGAGAAAAAGCATCCTTATTATAGGCACATTGAGAGCATATGAGGAGCATTTGAGAGCCTTTTTGAGAGAATTTTAGCATTTGCATTACATTTAGCATATCATGTTTAGCATGAGGGCAACTGAACCTAGCATGTGACAAAATGCAGCTGAGAGACTTTATTAGGGCAATGCACGAATGACGCATGTAATGAGGATATGTACAAGTGAGATGAGGAAACTACAATATGTACAAATGTAACTAAGAAACACCTAAGGGACAAAAGGCGCCTGTTTCCAGGTTTTCACCTCTTGGGATTATTTCTCTTTTTCTCTTTTTATCTTTTTTTTTTGCTACCAAGGTGCCTATTGCTAGGTTTTCACCAAGGCACTTTTTTTTCTTTTCAAATATTTTTGGCTTTTTTAAATTTTTTGATTTTTTGGTATTTTGATCTTTTCTCCTTTTTTTGGTATTTTTTGAATTTTCTCATGTACAAGGGTGATGCTTGACTCATCTGATACTCTTCAACTTATACTCTTTATTATAATACTCTTTCCTCTGAATTAGGTGTGGAACCTCTTAAGATGAATGCTATTGATAGGTTCTAGCAATTCATCACCATCACAATCGGCCAGTTTGTAGGTCCCCGTCCCAAATGAAGAAACAGTGACAAAAGGACCAAGCCAATTTGCTTCCCACTTCCCTTTCTTTTCTCTGTCAGCCTAATTTTTTGGATTTTCTCTTAATACTAGATCTCCTATTTGAAAGTTTCTTGGCTTGATATGTTTTTTATAGTTCCTGGAAATTTGATTCTGATACACTTTCAAACGATCATAGGCTTGAGTTTGATGTTCCTCCGACAATTCCAATTGTTGAAGGTGGGCAACTCTATAATCCTCATCTGTTATTAATCCATACAATGAAACTCTGAGGGATGGTATTTCAACTTCTAAAGGGAGAACAACTTCGGCCCCATAAAACAAAGAAAAAGGTGTAGCTCCTGTCGGGGTTCAAATACTAGTCCTATAGGCCTATAATGTTGGATTGATCTGAAGGTGCCAATCCTTTCCTAATTTTCCAACTGATCTCTTAAGGATTTTAAGGATGTTCTTGTTGGTGGCTTATGCTTGTCCATTACCTTGGGGATAGTAAATGGATGAAGAGTGATGTGTAATGTGGAATGTGTCACAAAGTTCATCAATATCTTTGTTCTTAAACTGTTTTCCATTATCTATGATGATGGCATGAGGAATGCCATATCTACAAATGATATGATTTAGGATAAACATGGAAATTTTTTTTCTTGCTGTAGTTGATAAAGGGACAGCTTCAACCCGTTTATTAAAGTATTTTGTCGTGGTGATTATATACTTGTGTCCATTTGAAGAAGGTGGATAAATCATGCCAATCAGGTCAAAACCCCATTGATAGAATGACCATGGTGTGATAAAAGGGTTTAATTCTTGTGTCGATGCATGAATCAAGTTCCCATGGTATTGACATTTCTTACAAACTTTAACATATTTACAAGCATCTCTTTCTAAGGTTTTCCAAAAGTACCCCATACGTAAGATTTTCTTATCTAGGTTTAAACCATTTGAATGTGACCCACAAATCCCATCGTGGACATCTTTTAAAGATAATTTTGATTCATCTTCCTCTAGACATCTAAGGAGCGTTCCATCAAGACCTTTACGATATAATGTGTCAAAAAGGATAGTATAACGAGCGACTTGTCTTATGAAATTTCGCTTTTGAGCGTGGGTTTGGTCTATAGGTAGAGTTTGATTTTTGAGGTAAGCATAGATAGGTCCATACCATGGAGAGTCATGTCCATGTAAAAGGGAAATAATTTGGGTCTCAAGTAGGTCAAATGTTGGTTTCACCAATTCTTCCACTAAAAACTCATACTTTTCATTTTGATCAGGTAGCTGAAGTAAAGATGCCAAAGTGGCCATTGCATCGGCTGCTCTATTCTTGTCTCTTGGAATTTGTATAAAAGTAATCAAAGCAAGGTACTTCTTCCAGTTGTCTACCAAGTTCTTATAAGGCAACAATTTTTCATCCTTAGTATTATATTCATCATTAACTTGATTAATGACTAATTGAGAGTCCCCATAGACTTGCAATTATGTGACATTCCATTCTAAGGTTGTCTTGATTCCTATGACCAAAGATTCATACTCTACTATGTTATTGGTGCAAGGGAACAATAACTTGTAAGATTTTGGGATTGTGTAACCTTGTGGTGTAATCAAAAGAATGCCTTCTCCACTTCCATTTTGGGTATAGGATCCATCAAAGTATAAAGTCCATGTCTTAGCTTCAACATTCACAATTGTAGAATCTAGGAATTCCACTTGTATAGGATGTATAGAGTCTTGAGGATATTCAGCCAATTGATCAGCTATAACTTGACCTTTGATTGCTTTCCTATCAACATATTCAATGTCAAATTCACTAAGTACCATAACCCACTTTGCAATCCTTCCAGTTAAAGGTGTTTTGCTAAGTAAGTATTTCAAGGGATCAATTTTAGCTATGAGTTTCACCTTATGCAACAACATATAGTGTCTTAACTTTTGAGAGGCAAATACCACTGCTAGGC
>MU225281.1:3050773-3071413 GCA_018584345.1 Thuja plicata | reverse complement strand
TTAATTCAGTTGATAATTTTGCTCTCACATTTTGAGTAAACATCTGAGTTCTGCTTTTTCATCTTTGTGCTTCTACTTTGTATCAGGTTCTTGCATGCAGGTGTATTCAGGGTCTGTGGATTTGCATGTTTGTCAAATCCTTCAGATAATGGACCAATGCAACTTTCAAAATCATGACAAAAGCTTTATGTATTAATGTAGCTTTGAGAATTTATAATGGATATGTACAAATGACAAAATACAGAAGGATATATACAAGGATGGGGAAAATTCATATGTGATTAGGCTTGGCTGAACTTAGGCTAGGTAGCGCATGTTACCAGGTTTTCACCACTTGGGTTTATTGTAATTTTTCTCTTTGATTTGATTTTTTTTGCTACCAAGGTTCCTATTGCTATTTTTTCATCAAGGCACTTTTATCCTTTTATCTTTTGTTTTCAAATGTTTTTGGATTTCTTCATGATCAATGTTTTCTATACAAAATGATGTTCTTTCATCTTATACTCTTTCGATTGATAATATTTCATCTGATTTAAGTATAAAACCTCTTTAGGTGTATGCTATTGATGGGTTCTTGAATTTAATCTCCATCACAAGTGGCTAGTTTGTAGGTCCATGTTCCATAAGAAGATGTCACAAAAAAAGGGTCCTAGCCAATTTGACTCAAATTTTCCTTTCTTTTCTCTTTCTTGCTGATTTTTAGGATTCTCTCTTAGGACTAGGTCTCCAACTTGAAAGTCTCTACGTTTGATCTTATTATTGTAATTTATTGACATTCTCTTTTGATATAACTTGACATGATCATATGCTTCGGTTTGATGTTCTTCAAGCAATTCTAGTAATTGTAACCTAGCCACCCTATAATCCTCTTCTGTCAATAAGCTATGCAATGAGACTCTTAATGATGGAATTTCCACTTCTAATGGAAAAATGCTTCATCTCCATAGACTAATGAAAATGGTGTTGCTTCAGTTGGTGTTCTAATTCTTTTTCTATAGGCCCACAATATTGGATTCAATTGAATATGCCAATCCCTTCCAGAATCATCAACTATTTTCTTTAGAATATTGAGAATTTTTTTGTTGGAAACTTCATCTTGACCATTTCCTTGAGGGTAATATATTGAGGATAAATGTTGAATGATATTAAATTTCTCATGCAATTATTTGACATCTTTGTTTTTTAACTGCTTTCCATTATTTTCTATTATGGCATGTGGAATACCATATCTGCAAATTATATAATTCAAGATAAATATTGAAATATGTTTTCCTATAGCAGTTGATAAGGGCACGACTTCAACCTACTTTGTAAATTACTTAGTTGTAGTTATGATGTATTTATGATCATTGGATGAAGGCAAATATATCATCCCTATCAAATCAAACCTCCATTGATAGAAGGGCCAAGGTGTAGTCAATGGATGAAACTCTTGGGTTGGTACATGTATCAATTTCTCATGATATTGGCATTTCTAACAAAGCTTTACAAACTAGAAAGCATCTTTCTCCATTGCCGGCCAATAGTATCCCATACTAAGAAGTTTATTAGCTAAGGAAAACCAAGTAGAGTGTGACCCATAAATACCCCCATGATTATCTTGTAAGGTTGTTTTCAATTCTTCTCTCTCTAAACATCTAAGTAGAATTCCATTAAGACCTTTGTGATATAATGTGTCTGATATAAGGGTATAACATGAGGCTTGTCTTATAAATTTTCTTTTCTAGTTTCAGGATTGATCCATAGGTAAGGTATTTCCTTTGAGGTAGGTATAGATGGGACCATATAAAGGGGAATCATGACCCACAAGTAGGAAAACTATTTGGGATTCAAGTAAGTCATTAGAGGGTTTCACCACTTCTTCCACCAAGAATTCACATTTAGAAATTTGATCTGGTACTTGTAAAAGAGAGGCTGATTTATCCATTGCATCCACTACATTATTTTCACCTCTTGTAATTTGTTTAAATTTTATCGTGAAAAAATATTTATTTAGATCATCCACCATCCTTATGTAATATATTAGCTTTTATCCTTTGTTTGGTATTCATTATTGATTTGATTGATCACTAATTGGGAATCACCATAAATTTGTAGTTCTGTCACTCTCCATTCTAAAGCGATTCTAATGCCAATTATAAGTGCCTCATACTCTGTTATGTTATTTATGCATGGGAACATGAGTTTTTTTAGAATAACTGAGAGGGGGGGTGAATCATTTAGAATCAGTTCCCTCACAAGTTATCCTACAGTCTCAAATTTCTCCAAATGTATACCAAAACAAATTCAATCATATAAATGAGCTTGGTGAAAATGTATTAAAACTTTCATCAATAGTGTTTACCGAATGTCAGTAAAGTAATACTGTGATTATCGATCTAGATCAATAAAATAAAGTGTAAAGTAGAATAACAATCCACAAAATTCATGCACATTGACACATATATTTTTAACATGGAAACCTTGCTAAGGGAAAAATCACTTGGGACCGGTAACCCAAAATATTTTCACTCTTCTGAAGTGATCTTGGTGAAGAGCCAACCTTGTTAAAGGTTATAATGCACATTGTTAAATGTGACCTAGTTAGAGGATTTAAAACTAACAGTTCTCTCTTGACCATGCATTCACTATGGGGTCAAAAGGAAAATACTCAACATTCTCTAAATTTTATAATAAAGACTTCACTATCCTAATCAGTTAAGATATTTATCTGTAAAAATGGTTAAGTTGATACAGTAATGATCTGATTCAAATATAACTCTATTTTGCAGATCAGATATATGCTAAGTACATAATACCTCTGATCAATTTGTACTTCTTCAACTCATCTCACACTCCATAATTTTTCTACTCTATAATGATCTTTCCTCTGTCGCTCAGTTATGTCTACAGAAAATGCTCGGTTCTTTCTTTAACCAGTTTGATAAGTCATGCATAAACTTGCATGTATGCGCATCAGGTGTAGCATGTCTTCATAATGAATCTCTTATCTCTTATATAGAAATGATAGCTCATTTAATTTCCATCCTTCAAATCTTTTCTCTTAATCTCCATCATTCATTTTCCCACTTGATCCATCCTCGGTAGTTGTGTTAAAAACACACTTCAATCTTTGTCGTCCGATCTTTATTGAATTTTCGTGACCGTTTGATCAAATAACAAACTTTATCTTTTACCTTGAAATCAACAATTGCCAGCTCAACATCTTAGTCGGCTTCGATTTGAATTAACTGCTCAGTCTTGGTATTAACTGTATTGTGTCAGCAATCCCTGGATTGATTATCATTGTGCTTAGTATACACTATGTTTTACTCGGTTTACATTGTCTCTCAGTGTATACAAAACTCCTCATTTTCTGACCACATAAACATTGTTTGTTCCAGATCTCCAATTAACAACAAATGTTTTCCACCATAATAATACTCAAATAAGTTGACATCAATGACAATACATTAATTGATAATGTTTATCATCACTTCTACAACTCGGTTGAATATCAACAAATGACTTCAAACATTCAATTAGTTATAGCTCATCAATTTTTCCCTTTGGCATTGATTGCAACACAATATGAAATATGCAATATAAAATGCCATACAATAAAATACCAAACTTCTATTCTACAACTACAATAATTCTATAGCTCTCCTTAGCTTGAATACAAACTATGTCAGTATAAAAAAATCACCATGCAGACTCTCCCTGCAGTTTTGTCTTTTCAGCTCTTGAATCTATTTATAAATTAGATATGGCTCTCCCTTTCTCTTTTCTCCCTTTTGTGGATAGATATTTCATTGATAATTTCTCTCCCTTTATATTTCATCGATCAACTATCTCCCTTTGACAACAATGCCAAAAAGAAATATGTATCTCTTTAGTAGCCAAATAAAATATCTCTGATTTTTGGTGCAGTAAAATAAGTACCTTATATTGTACTGATATATCTATGTCAATCCAATTCAACTTTGCATCAACATGATTGATATTCTGATTTCATGTAGGTTGATGCAACCTCCCACTCAATTTAGTTACCAATAGACAAGGGACCGACCCCTAGTCTACATCTCAAGTACTCAAATGTATCCTTCGGTAAGAGTTTTATGAATATGTCAGCAAGTTCTTTTGATTGTACATATTCCAGTATTACTTGTTTATCTTGTACTTTTCCCCTCAAGTAGTTATATTTTATAGATATGTGCTTAGTCTTTGCATGCATCACATGATTCTTTGAAATATTTATAGCACTTGTATTATCACAATAAATCATCACTGGATCAATGATCTCTTCATTCATTCCTTTCAACAACTATTTTATCCATGCTATGTTAGAACAATTTGTAGCAGCAACAACATACTATGCTTCTGCAGTTGACTGAGATATGCATCCTTGCTTCTTTCTTATCCAAGTAACTAGCCTTTCTCCAATAAAGAATGCTCCACCAGTAGTTCTCTTTCTATCATTTATGTTCCCAGCCTAATCAACATCAGTATAAAATCTCAATTCGAATATTCCTTCTCTTTTATAATATAGTCCATAATCCTCAGTATTTTTCAAATATCTAAAAATTCTTTTTACAAAAGTCATATGTGATTCTCTAGGGTTAGCAGAAAATCTTGCAACTATTCCAACTGCATGTGCAATGTTGGGTCTTGTGTGTACAACATACATCAATTTACCAATCATAGATCTGTACAAAGTCTAATTTACCTTAGGTGTCTTATCTTCTTTGGTCAATTTGCATCCTATCACCATAGGTGTTCTGACTGGTTTTGATTCTTCCATTTTAAATGTCGATAGTACTTCCTTGATGTATTTTGATTGAGTAATGTAGACACCTTAAGTCTGTTGTAAAATATGTAATCCTATAATTTTTTTAATCTCTCCAAACATTGACATCTCAAATTCTTTTCTCATTTCATCAGAAAATGAAGTGCATAAATTATCATTACCCCCAAATATAATATCATCAACAAAGATTTCAGCAATAAGAGTCTTATCATCATTTCCTCCTTTTAAATACAAATTTTTTTTGTCACTTGTTCTAATAAATCCAATGCTTATAAGATAAGAATGCAATCTTTCATACCATGCTCTGGTGCTTGTTTCAGTCCATATAAAGCATTGTGTAACTTACATACCATGTGTGTCTAATCAGGATCAACAAATCCCTCAAGTTGTTCAATGTATACCTCTTCTTTTAGTATTCCATTCAAAAATGTAGACTTCACATCCGTATGATATACCTTGAATCCTTTATATGCAATGTATGCAAGTAGTATTCTTACTCCTTCAAGTCTAGCAATAGGTGCAAAAGTTTCTCCATAGTCAATTCCTTTTTCTTATGCATACCCTTTGCAAACCAATCTTGCTTTATTTCTGGTTACATTCCCATCTTCATTCAATTGTACTCGGTTCAGTGTGTAAATAGTTGTGCTGGCTGCTTCTCTTCAATATGTTTTTGCAACTCCTTTCTCAATCATCAATGTTCTGGCACAATAACCAATTGATATGTTCCTTCTTTCAGTAATTTTGTTCTTCTGTGGTGTCCTCGGTGCAGAAACCTGTCTCTTAATTCCATACTCATTACAAAATTTAGTGAACTCACCAGAAATAAATTCACCTTCTCTATCAGATCTCAAACACTTCAGATCTCTACCAGTTTCTTTTTCCACTTTAGATTTGTACCACTTAAACATCTTAAATGCTTCAAATTTTTCTTTTAGGAACATGATAGTCATCATCCTAGAGTATTCATCAACAAATAAAATATGTCTCCATAATAGTTCTGTGTTCTCATTGGTCCACATAGGTCTGTATGAAATAACTCCAAAATATCATTAGTTAAAATTTTGTTTCTCTTGAAACTAGATTTTGACATCTTACCCATTTGACAATTGTTGTACATTATATGGTCTGGTTTAGTTAAGCTTGGTAAGCCTCTAACTTTTTTTTTTCTACTAATCTTAACCCTGTTGTCAAAATTTACATGACAAAGTATTTTATGCCATAACCATATATCTTCATTCTTTTCCAATAAGCAATTAGTTTCAACACTGTCAAGATAGAATAGGTTACCTTTAGATTGTTCACCAGTACTGATCAACTTTCCTTTTCCATCATAGATTCTAGCTTTTCTATTTTCAAATGCAACTCGGTGACCTGCATTATTCAACTGTGAAACACTCAATAGATTTTAATTAAGTCATTTTACCCAATAAACATTTTCACATTTGATTTGATTGTTCAGCATAATAGTTCCTTTTCCTTTTACTTGACAGGGTGTGTCATTTCCCATTCTAACAGATCCTCCATCATAATATTCAATAAATTCAAATTTTTCTTTATCACCAGTCATGTGATGTGTACAACCACTATCAATAACCCAAATGTCATGTTTTCTAACTTTAGAGATAAGTGTTGTTTCTACATACCTTTCATCTTCATTTGAATCATCTTTCAAAGCTACAAACACTATCTTAATATCTTCATTACTGCCAGAACTACTGTCATTAACTTTATCTTCAACAATGTAACAAGATTTCTTACCTTTATCTTTATAATCTTGGTTATCTCTTCTGTCATACTGTCAGTTGCTTCTATAGTCTCGTTCATCCTTTCTGTCATTAGATCTATCATTTCTATCATCATTCCTTTTGTTAGGGTATCTTGCAGCCAAATGGCCAATCTCTTTACAGTTTAAAAATATCAAAGGTAGTTTGCCTTTATATCTTCCTTTACCTCTGTGCAATCTTCTAACCATTAAAGCTTCAAGTTCATCAAGTTCCTTGTCATCACTATCACTATCACTGTTATTTCTGATTATGTGTTTGCTACTAGTTTTACCAATTTTCAAGGCATACATAAATGCAAACTCCATAGATGGTACAATATTGTTTTCAAATTTATTTAGCTCAAAAGAAATCAATCTTCCAAAAAGACTATCAATAGTAATGTTATTTATAGGTGCAGCTCTCATTTCATGTATTGCAGAGACTCTTATAGAATAAATAGGCAATAGAGTTCTAAGAATCTTACTCAATAGTGTCTTCATTAATGGTTCCATCCGATCCTCAAATAGCATTCACCACTTCCTTAAGTCGGGTACTGTACTATGTTATGTTCTCTCCTTCATTCACATATCATCAAAATTTCTACAAAGACTTTCAACTTTGGCTCTCAGTACATTTGCATCTCCTCCATAAACTAGTGTAAGTTGATCCCACATCTGCTTGGCAGTTGTACATGTTTTGATGTCCTCAAATTCTGCATTTGTAAGTGAAGAAGCAATCTCCACCATTATAAGGTTATGTTCATGTTTTTATTTCATTTGATTAATAGTCAAAGGTCCAGAAGGTAGGATGAATACATTATCCAAATAATCTGCAACGTCAACTCCAATTTGTGATAGGGGTGATCCCACAATAGTGGGTTACACTTTTTTGCCTAAACAGACATTGAAAACTACATTTTGAAAAAACATTTAGATTAGGATGCATATTATCGTTAAACCATTTGAAATCAAAAGATGAAGTAAACTAGAGTCTTTTAGGATTTTCTGTCTAGATTCTAAATATATTTTTTTCTTTTTTTTTGAATCGATTTGAATGGTTTTTTTTTCTCCCACTAAAACTGCTATGTTGCTGAAAACGTCATTTTCAAAAAGTCACATTAACTTCATAGAGAATAACTTTTTTTCTAAAATAGATATCAATGTGCTTCTTTCAAATTTGGTTTTTTAACATCCATACAGAGGGCATGCAATTGGTTGTATGACATTATCATGATTATTTCATATTTTATGAACATTTAAAGTAGAGTAAACCGTAATTTTGACATATCTTGGCTGCATAGCTTATAAATTATTGTGTATTTATCAAAATTCAAATTTTTTTTTTTGATAGAAAGTAGACTCAAAGCCAGAGGGCACTCTTATTTTTCAAGTTTTTTTTTCTCTTTTCTACTATTTTTCATTGAACATCAAACTTGGTGGTTTATATTGGATAAAAAACCTACAATTAATGCACGTCAAAAAACATTGACCTAATTAATTTAAAAACTGTCAAATCTATATTTGTTAGAAAGCTTGTTTAGAGTGCTTGTGCAGTGAAAAAGGACATCTCCCTATTCTTCCATTTGAGCCCCATGCTTGAGCCCCGAAGCCATGAAAACTACATATTTTGTTAGCCTCTGCAAATGGCCTCTATTTAGAGGGTTTTGATAGAAAGTAGTTTCGATCGAAACTAATTAGTTTCGATCAAAACTAATTTCTATCAAAAATTCTTTCTTATTTTAACATGCATATGGGTAAAAACCATAGTAAAATTTTGACTAGTTAGTTTTGATCAAAATTGAGTTAGTTTCAATCAAAACTAAGAAAAAATGGTAGTTTCGATCGAAACTAAGAATGTTTCGATCGAAACAATCAGGTACTTTCTATCGAAAGTACTTGACTAAATCCTCCCCCTCATGGATTTCATGAGGAATTTCTTCCTCTAAAAAAGTGTAACCCACTATTGTGGGTTCACCCATAGGTATAGTCTCATTCTGCTTTTCCATGTCGAGAAGTTATCCTTGTTCAAGTTAGGTGCATCTCTTTATACATCTTGTGATCTTTAGCTTAAGTCCTTCAAAACTTTATTCTAAGCATTGTATGCTCTGATACCAATTGTTAGAATAACCGAGAGGGGGGGGGGGGGGGTGAATCAGTTAGAATCATTTTCCTCACAAATTATCCTATAGTCCCAAACCTCTCCAGATGTATACCAAAAAAAATTCAATCATATAAATCATCTCGGTGAAAATGTATTCAAACTTTCATCAATAATGTTTACCAAATGTCAGTAAATTAATAATGTGATTATCGATCTGGGTCAATAAAATAAAGTGTAAAGCAGAATAACAATCCACAACATTCATGCACATTGACAAATAGATTTTTAAAGTGGAAACCCTGCTAAGGGAAAAACCACTTGGGACCGGTAACCCAAAATATTTTCACTCTTCTGAAGTGAGCTTGGTGAAGAGACAACCCTGTTAAAGGTTACATTGCACACTATTAAATGTGACATGGTTAGAGGATTTAAAACTACCAGTTCTCTCTTGACCATGCATTCACTATGGGGTCAACAAGAAAACACTCAACATTCTCAGAATGTTATAATAAAGACTTCACTATCCTATTGGATTAAGAGATTTATCTGTAACAATGGTTAAGTTGATACAGTAATGATCTGATTCAAATACAACTCTATTTTGTGGATACAGATCTATGCTAAGTACATAATACCTATAATCATTTTATACTTCTTTAGTTCATCTCATACTTCATACTTGTTCTGCTCTGTAATGCTCTTTCCTCTGTCACTCGGTTATGTCTGCAGAAAATGCTTGGTTCTGTCTTTAATCAGTTTGATCAGTCATGCATAAACTTGTATGTATACGCATCAGGTGTAGCATGTATTTATAATGAATCTCTTGTCTCTTATATACAAATCATAGCTTATTAATTTACATCCTTCAAATCTTGTCGCTTAATCTCCATCGTTCATTTTCCCGCTTAATCCATCCTCGGTAGTTGTGTTAAAAATGTATTTCAATCTTTGTCGTTTGATCTTCATTGAATTTTCATGTCTGTTTGATCAAATAAAAAACTTTATCTTTTACCTCAAAATCAACAATTGCTAGTTGAGCATCTTAGTCAGCCTCGATTTGAATTAACTGCTCGGTCTTAGTATTAACCATGTTGTGTCGGCAATCCCTAGCTCAATTATCACTGTGCTCGGTGTACACTATGTTTTACTTGGTGTACACTGTCTCTCGGTGTATACATAACTCTTCATTTTTTGACCACATAAACATTGTTTGTTCTAGATATCCAATTCACAACAAATGTTTTCCACCATAATAATACTCAAATAGTTGACATCAATGCCATTACATTAACTAATAATGTTTATCATCACTTCTGTAGCTCGGTTGAATATCAACAAATGACATCAAACATTCAATCAATTATAGTTCATCAGAGTTTGCATGATTTAGGAATGGTGTAACCTTGAGGTGTAATAATGAGTATTCCTACCCCTGAGCCATGCTGAGTATATGACCCATCAAAGTATAATGTCCATGTTTTGAATTTAATGTTAAGAATAGTTCCATATGAGAATTCAACTTTTATGGGTTCTTCACTTGACAATGGAGTTTCTACTAACTGATCTTCTATGAATTTTCCTTTGATAGTCCTTCAGTCTACATATTAAATGTCAAATTCACTTAGGAACATGACCCATCTAGCCAACCTTCCTGTTAGGATTGTTTTGATAACAAGATATTTGGGAGGATCTATCTTAGCAATGAGTTTTATCTTATGTACTAGCAAATAGTGTTGTAATTTTTGGGAAGCAAAAACTACCGCTAGGCATGCCCTTTCTGTAAAAGTATAATTGATTTCATATATTACCAAGGTTCTACTAATTTAGTAGATTTCTTTTTCTTTTCCATTTTAATCTTCTTGTGCTAGCAAAACTCCCAATGATCTTTCTATGGCTGAAATATATAGTAGTAAAGGCTTTGCTAGGATTGGTGGCATCAAAATAGGTGGATTCATTAGATTTTTCTTCAAAAGTGCAAAATCCTCTTCACATTGATTATCCCATTTAAATAATATATCTTTGTGTAATAATTTTGTAAAAGAATGACATTTTTCTGCCAATTGTGAGATAAATCTCCTTATTGATTGTATCCTTCCTTTTAAATATCTCAATTGGATAATGTTTGTAGGTTCCCCCATCTCCATAATAGATTTGAATTTTGTGGGGTCAACCTCTATACCTAATGCTGAGACAATATAACCAAGTAATTTTCCTGATTGGACTCCAAAAGCACATTTTTTGGATTTAATCTTACTTTGAACTTCTCCAATCTTGTGAAACTTTTCTCTAAAATAGGTAAGTCTCAAATTCTGGTATGTGACTTTGCTAGGATATCATCCACATAGTCCTCCATATTGAAAGAATGCATCATATCATGGAATATTGTTGTCATGGATCTTTGGTATATTGCTATATCATTTTTTAGTCCAAAGGGCATTACATTATAACATAATGTTCCCCAAACACATGTAAATTCATTTTTATCCTAATCTTCTAGAGTTATCTTTATCTGATTATGGCCACTAAAGCCATACATAGGTGAAAACATTGAGTGCCCTATTGTCAGATCTACTACTGTGCCAATACTTGGTAAAGGGAAATCATCTTTAGGGCATGCTTTGTTTAGATCTCTAAAATCAATGCACACTCTTACTCTTTTATTTGGTTTTGATACTGACACTATTTTTGAGATCCATTCTGCATAAGCAATGGCTCTAATGAAATCAGATTCTAAAAGCTTCTTCAATCCTGCTTTGACCAATAGAGCTATATGGGGATGCATTTTTATCAACTTTTTCTTAACTAGATTAACTCTTGGTGCAATATCCAAATGGTGCGTAATGATATTTGGGTCTAATCCAAACATATATGCATATGACCATGCAAAGTTTACTTGTCCGTCCTTGAAGAAATCAATAAACTCTTGCCTTTCTTCCTTGGTTGAAGATGTTGCTAGGTGAATGATCTTTGGTTATACTTCATTTGCAATGTTGACCTTCTTTGTTGGTTCTATAAAGATAGGTGGTCTCTCTTCATAATGCTCAGGTAAAGTATCAAATTTCTCATCCTTAAGTGTCATAATTGAGTTTTCACCTTCGGATTCACCATTTCTTTTTACTTTTTTCATGATCTAGAACTACCACATAATGGTTTTCACCACTAGATATTCCCATTTTTATTTTATTTTTATGACTAAGAAACTTGACACCTTCCTTACTTGTTGCTTCTTGATATGATTCATTGGTGAAAGAAGGTTCAACCGCGTTTAGGTATATGGATAAGGAATGACCATTTTGGAATATAGGTATGTAATTTGGCTCAAGTTGTTCCCAATCAATTAAATCATGATGGACAAGGGGTAAAGGTTAAATTGGAAACCTTGGGTCCGCTAGAGTTAGGGTCATTATTTCATTTGAAGGCTCATACATTGTATCGCTTAGATCTATGCCATGTGCTTCCTCTGGATGGTCTAGGGAGATAGGATCAAAATTTTCCTCACTAGAGTCCTCTTGAGCTTCTTGCGGGAAAAAATATTGTAAGTTAAACCTAGAGCTAGATCCCTCTAATAATGATGGCACATAAGGCTCTCCTACCCATTCTTGAATTGTACTTGGTATTTCCTTCGATGTAGAGATATAATAGTGGATAACATCAATTTATTTGTCATGACAAGATTCCTTAGATAATGAATACCATTCCCATTTATTTGAGTCATCACCACTTTCTGAATCTAACTTATTAATTTGTTCATTAGAATGAGAATAATTATTTTGATTCTAACCTTGCTCAAGATACCCTATTCCTATTTTTTCTTTGGTAGACCTCCATGCAATTTTTATAGGTTCCAATAAACCTTTATTTCTTTTACCTAGAGGTCCGATTGCTTAGTATCTCATTTTCTTTATGATTTGATAGACCTTCCCATATTGATGTGTAGGGATGCTAATATGTTGAACTCTTTCATTTAAATTTTCTTCTTCCTCATCTTTACATAGCCATTTTAGGATTTCATTGTCTTCTTCTTCATTTGGAGATATGTTAGGTCTAACAAAATTTTCATTATACCTGTGAGGTTTTTGATCTTTTGAATCAAAGGGGTTTCTATGAGATCTAGGAGAAGTAGGCATATCCATAAATGATAAAGAGTATTCTCCTACCTTTTTTTGATGAATTATGAATTTATTTTCAAAATTCTTCATTATAATGTCCATCTTTTCATAACGTGTCCTCTTTTCTTTCCCATTTTCCGATTTAGAACATTTTGATTCCTTTTGAATAAAATAATTTGAATTTGAGGAACTAGGTGGTGCAGGAGCACCCAACCATGTAAAAGGAAACATGAGGGACCATGGAGTCAAGGAAAACAAGAAGGTGTCAAGGGAATTGAATTGGCACATCCTCAAGCCAATTATGGCATTTTGTAAAAGCAAACATGATTTAAGGATTAAAAGTCCTAAGGGTCCTTACAAGGATCCTAAGACCAAAATTATGTAATAATGGCCAATAGTGCCTAAATAGTTTAATAGGAATTAAATAATGTTGTGGGAATGATAAATGATCAACTAAGATCAAATATGTAATAGGTTGGAGGGTATTAGTTGTCAAAATGAAAGAAAACAATGTTTGGAAATCTAAATTTTTGATTTCCAATGGTCAAGTATCATTAGGAGGGAAAGGGAGTTTAAAATCCATTTGTCTTTCTAATGGATTCAAACTATTTTGAAACTGATGGGGAAGTTGGAAGGAAGGTCTATAAAAACCCTAATATGTATTTGGAATGCAGAGTGGTAATGCATTGTACGGTTTGTACAGACTAAGACAATAAATTCCAATGAATGTTTGAATTCTTCTCAAAGTTTATCGTTTCCTTTCAAGTTTTTAGATTTTTTGGTAATTTGTATGTATTATGAATTTGAATTAAAGAATATTCACATGATATAATTTATTTTCAATCACTGGTTTCAAGTTTATAGGTGATTGTTCTGACAGGGGTCACAATTTTATCTTTAATTTGCAATTTTAACAATGATGTTAGGGGCCATTCTTTGAATGTATTCACTGTTTCTCATGGAATGAGTCCATATTGACTTGTATATTATGTTTCTAACATCACATGCACATAAGAAGTAAATTTGCAGGTGTACATCATGGGAAAGGAGGTTGAGAGTGCATGAAATTGGTTGCTAGGGTATATCTGCGAGAAAAATACCTTAATAAGGGGTTTTTTTATGAATTGGGATAGTCATATAGTGACATGGTGGAGGTGTAGGATCCATAAATTGATCCTAGAAGTGATTGGAGGGTGAAGATCCAAGAAGCCCTAGATTTAGGAGTAACTGAAGGAGGGTTTTGGGGCTTTCATATTAGATGAAGTCATTGCCTCAAATTGACCTAAGTAATAATTGATTTTCATAATATTACAACACTTCCTAGAGTTATAGACCTTGGGAATAAGTATTATATATGCTTCCTTTGGAAAAGTGGGTGTTTCCTAGGTCCAAAAGTGAGGATAGTCAAGAGACAACCTATATCTTCCAAAACAAGCCTACTCAAGATTTTTATATATTGAATAATATACTAAAGGGTATCTAAATCCTTGATTCATTTTCTTAGTGTTTTTAGAAAGTTGAGAGAAAATTGTAGAAAATCGGGTCTGAAGGGCTACTAGAATAGCAATTAGGCCTATTGTAGAAACTTGGGGTTAACCATATTAACCCAAGATCAGAAGCCTAAAACCTTTTAAAACACTTAATTCTTGACCTAATACAATATAATAATCCATTTATAACCCTTAGGAAGGTCTAGATTGAGTTTTGACTATTTGAAGCCATTTAGGTGCCATCAAATCCATAGTGTGGGTTGGGGAGCCTTGTATTTCCCTTATAAATCCTTCGAACATCACCACCTATGAATCAAGTGGTATAAAAGTGAAAAGAGTTGGTCCATGAGGAAGGTATTTGGTTAGAAGAAGCAATGACACCCAAAATTTAGTTGGCTAGGAAGATTGAGGAATTAAGAGGAGAGTTGGAAAGAGAGAAAAGAGAGCAGAGGGAGCTGGAAGCATCCAAGGAGAGGGAAGAAAGAAAGTTAAGAAGGGTGAGACTAGAGATGATAGAAAGGATAGAGGCCTTAGAGAAGGAAATGTAATAACCTAGGAGAGAAGGGGTTCATGAAGGAAATGGTGAAGAATAAAATGGATACAATGAAGGGCAAGAAAATAAGGGTCATAGAGAAGAAGAAGAAGATCCTTAGGAGAGAAGGTTTGTGAGATTGATTAAGGAAGTGTAGGGCACTAGAGGAAGATTCAATGTGGATTTTCCTATATAACAAGGCAATATGGAAAGTAAAGAGGTGCTTGGATGGGTAGAACCACTTGAAAACTATTTTGATCTAGAGGATATAGAGGAGGATAAGAAGGTGAAGATAGCCAAGGCAAGGTTAAGGGGAACAACCCTTACATGGTGGAAAAGTATTTTGAATGAAAGGATAGCAAGGGGATTGAATCAAATCTCAAATTGGGAGAGGATGAAAGATATGGTGAAGAGATAATTCTTTCCATTAGATTTGGCAATACAAACAAATATAAGGAGAAATAACTTGAAGAAAAGGGACATGGATATTATGTCCTACACTAAACAATTTCACACCCTAAGCATTAGGGGAGGAGTGAAGGATGAAGAAGAGAAGCTAGCCAGGTATATTAATGGCCTAAGGTACAATATTCAGTATGAGATAGGGATAAATGTGCCAAGAACCCTTGGGGAGTGTTTTCAACTTGCAGTTAGAGAAGAAGAAAAGTTGAAGAGGAAGAATGAAAGGAAAGGAAACAACCATAGAGGAGGTGGAGCCATGAGAGGAAGAGGTGGAAGGAAAAATTCAGATTCTCAAAAAAATAATGACAAGGATAAAGGAAAATAATTCACATTAGACCAAAGAGGAGGCTATAGGGGTGGAAGATTTTGAGGAGGAAGAGGAAGTCATAAACTCACAGGTAGGTGATTTTATTGTAATGAAGTAGGACATAAATCATTTAGGTGTCCCAAATGGAATGAATCAGATCAAAGAAAATATAGGAGGGTGAATCTAATACAAGAAGTGGACAAGAATGAACAAGTAATAGCATATCCAGAAGTAGGAGAATGTGTTCTAATGGGGAAAGGATAACCATTGCAACAAGCACCACAAGAAAGCATATTCAAGACAAATTGTATGATCCATGGCAAGGTATGCAAGCGAATCATTGATTCTGGTGCACATAATAATATGATTGCATATGAAGTGGTGAAAAAGTTAAAGTTACAAATATTTACTCATCCTAGACCTTATTATGCTACATGGGTCAGTCCAAATCAGAATATGTTGGTTATATAGATCAAGTTTTGATTGATTTATCTATTGGAATGTACCAATATAGAGTCTTATGTGATGTGATGGAAATGTCTTGTGGATATCTTATTCTAGGATGACCATGACAACATGAAAGAAGAACTATACATGATGGTTATTCAAATAAATATATTATACATATGAGTGGTAAGAAATATGTGTTGGTACCATTGACTAATGATGTTGCAAGTGTAGTTATTATAATGTGTTTTTAAGACTAGATTCATATGCATGAGAAGGGTAATAAAACATGTGACACAAGTTGGATACAAGAAAGAAGAACTAACCATGGACTGTTTCAGATAGAGGGAAAGAATAGTCCTCAAAATGCATAGATTAGGGAATTGAATGGTGTAATGGTGGGAGATATTTATTGTCCTCTTTATGGGAAGAGAAACATGAATCATAGAATTGAGAGTTGCAAACAAAAATATACAAAGGATGGCACATGGAGGGGAGATATAAAGATGAGTCCTAAAATAGGACCCAAAAACAAATTCCTTCTTTCTGACTTTATTGTAAATGCAGGTATGTTTCAAAGTAGAAGACAAGGGTCACTACCCTCTGGAAGATTTAGTAAACACAAGAGAAAACCCTATGATTCTTGGGGCAAGAATCTTTTCATTTGTGGGGAGTATGGTGCATGAGAACCCAACCATGGAAAATGCAACATGAGGGACCATGGATTCAAGGAAAACAAGATGGTGTCAAGGGAAGTAAATTGGAACATCCTCAAGCCAATTATGGCATTTTGTAAATGCAAACATGATGTAAGGATTAATACTCCTAAGGGTCTTTACAAGGATCCTAGGACCAAAATTATGTACTAAGGGCCAATAGTGCCTAAATATTTCAATAGGAATTCAATAATTTCATGGGAATGATAAATGATCAACTGAGATCAAATATGTAATAGGTTGGAGGGTATTAGTTGTCAAAATGAAATAAAACTATGTTTAGAAATTCAAATTCTTGAATTCCAACGGTCAAGTGTCATTAGGAGGGAAAGGGAGATTAAGATTAGTTTGGCTTTCAAATGGATTAAAAATATTTTGAAATGAATGGGGCAGTTGGTAGGAAGGTCTATAAAACCCCTAACATGTATTTGGAAGGCATAGTGTTAATGTTTTGTATGATTTGTACAAACTACGACAATAAATTGCAATGAAAGTTTGAATTATTCTCAAACTTTATTGTTTCCTTTCAAGTGATTTGATTTTTTGGTAATTTGGATGTATTCGGAATTTGAATTAAAGAATATTCACATGATATAATTTTTTTTTAATCACTGGTTTCAAGTTTATAGGTGTCTATTCTGATAGGGGTCACAGTTTTGTCTTTAATTTGAAGTTTTATCAATGATGCTAGGGGCCATTCTTTGAATGTATTCACTATTTATCATGTAATTATTCCCTCTTGACTTTTATATTATGTTTCTAACATCACATGTGCAGAAGAAGTAAAGTTTCATGTGTACATCATGGGAAAGGAGGTTGAGAGTGCATGAAATTGGTTGCTAGGGTATAGAAGTGAGAAAACTACCTTAATAAGGGGTTGTTTTATGAATTGGGATAGTCATATAGTGACATGGTGAAGGTTTAGGATCCATCAATTGATCCTATAAGTGATTGGAGGGTGAAGATACAAGAAGCCCTAGATTTGGAAGTAGTTGAAGGGGGGTTTTGGGGATTTCATAGTAGATGAAGTTATATCCTCAAATTGACTTGAGGAATATTTGATTTTCATCATATTACAACATTTCACAGAGTTATAGATCTTGGGGACAAGTATTTGTTGGCAAGTGATCACTTTTGTATGTTATGAATCACTTTTTGGTTGTCATTTTTGGAAACACATCTGGCATATTGATCGATTGAATAGAAGTTAAGTTTTGATGATTCAATTTTAGAATTGACTAAGTACAGAAGAAAAAAATACAGAGTTATTTTGGTATCAAAGATCAAGATCGATGAGTTATGATGTGCAATATTAGAGGAAGATACTATGGGGTATTTATGATCTACATATAAGATCGATTTGATTTTGGTAATGAGTACAAAGAGTTAGAGAGATTTGAAGACAGGCGACAACAACATAACAACAAAATAGAACAATTGGATAATAGCGATGATTTGGGGAGTATGTCATGGAGTCCTGGAAAGCTAAGTTGGATTATGACTATGGATAATATATATTTTGGTTATGTAAGAGCATCGACTTTGTATTTTCTCTTTGCATTATTAATTATATTTTTTATTGAGAGTCGATTGTGTAATATTGGTAAAGTGAGCTGACTTGGTAATAAGAAAGATATATATATATATATATATTATATCTTTAGAAAATGGAAGCACTTCCATTTTGGATAGGTTTATCCCTCCAAGTAGGTGTTTTGGGGTCATGTCAAGCACCTTGAATGGGTCTTTGACTTGGATCTAGCTTTTTCTGTGTCCTGCCCCATTTTCCACTTCTCTCTGGCCTGTTTTTGGCATCCTGCTATGCAAATTTGAGATTCTTGACTTCAGGGTTAAGGTCGACCTCAACCCTGACTTAGGTCAAGGTCAACATCGAACTTGGCCTAGATTAGAGTCGACCTCAACCCTGAATTAGGGTCCAAATTTCAAGTTTCTAGGGTTTTCAGATGTCGGGCTTTGGAAAGATTTAATTCCTCTTCCAAGTCGGCTGTTTCAGTCTTCGAGGAAACAAATCTTGAAATTATATTTAATATAGGTCCACTTATAGGGGTATAGGTCTAATTGGAATTTAATTCTCCTATGTAGGCCTCTATAAAATATTGTTCCCTAGATTTGTATATAAGGAAGCCTTTCTCCTTTCATGTTCTCTTATCATAATCACAAGCACTAAAGACATACACACAAAATAACAAGACCACCTATGCACATGAAGGATAATATATTGAAGTGAGCATTAAAGAATTAAAGAATTAAAGAATTCAAGATTTCAAGCATTCAATTCATCAAGGAGATCCATTGGTAGCCATTGAAGGATTCAAGCTCTATGGATCCCTCTTGTTGAAGATTTCTCCATCCACATCCATGCAAGCCTCTTCCTAGTCCAAGATCCATTTAAGATTGGTGTTGAAGATCTACAAAGAAATTTATTTGAGACATCCTACATCCTAAATTATATATCCTACATTAATTTGGAGCATACATACTTGTGGATCCAAGGATTTGAATCCTCCATAAGGGTTTCTATACAAGCAAGGTGAATTTGTTTATTTGCTTTGTTTATTTATGAAATTTCAATTATATTTTAAGGTTAATTCTAAAACCAGGGTTTGAATAAGGAAAACCCCTCCCCCCAACAAAAAAAACATTTTTATTGTAGGTACAAGTACATGACAACAAATTTAAGAGTAGATTCAGATACCTTTTTGGCCAACTTTCAAGATCCGCGAACAAAATTTTTGTCAGAGTAGTGCAGGTCAAGGTCAACATTTTGGGGTATAATTGCGCCCCCGCATTTGGGTCAAGGTAAAAATTTCTCATAAAATAAAAATATTTCTAGGTTTTTTAGTTCTCATAGTTTTGGTTTAGGATCATGAAAATCAATAGTTTCTGAGATTGTTTGATAAGCTTTTCAGCAGATTCTTTTTCAGAGATAAGTACTTTTAATTTCTTCATTCCATTATTATTTACAAACATTTCCAGATTTACATTCCTTATCATTACAATTAAATGTAATTGGTTAAATGTGGCATAGGGTCTCTTTTATGTGCAAATCCTCATTGTTCAAAACCCTATCTAAAGATCTCCATATTTTACCATCTTACATTTTGGTGAACCTACGATAGACAACTCTTTATTTTTGGTGTTAGATTTACATTTCATGTTAGATCTTTCATGCATATTAGATTATCCTTATTTTATTTTCTTGCATTTAAATTTTCTTAGTTTAGTTCATTTACATTGCATTGGTGTATGAGCTTTACTACCTCTAGTCCTACCTATAATATCCCAGTTAGAAGAAGTCGCAGACTTATGGGTTCTTTTGATCCTGAGTCTTCCTCTCCTTTCCTTAGGATCCCAAATGATAATTTGATCACTCATGATTCCAATCCTTCTACGAAGCATAACTCTTCTTACTCATCTCATGATGAGGATGATGCTTTAAGAGTTCCTCTTGAAGAAGTCCAAAAACTATCAACTAAACTTTATAAAATGAGAAATTGGCTTATTCAAGAAAACCATAATCAAGATTTTATTCAAGATATAGAGGCTCTTAAGAAAGTCCTTCATGATAGTGATCAAGGTGTTAATATTTTGCGTGGTATTACTCATCTTGTGCATTTAAATGTTAAACCTTTACCTCAAGAAGCTCAATATTTAGGATTTACTCCTCCTGTCACTGTAATCACCTAAAAATGGTCACCTAAACCCTAGACCCCCAATCTCAGCAATTAATCAAGAAACCCTAATCTTGATTAAACCTAAGTCCTAAATCAAACAGGGAATTATCGAATTCAAACTGATCTGACCTAAACCCTAGGTCCTAATCGATCATCTTACTTGATTAATTAATTAATTCCTAAAATCAAATTACATTGGCAAATATATCTTATGTTAATTATTTAATTGA